>JAKIJQ010000356.1:0-99397 GCA_023373905.1 Rhizoglyphus robini
CTGTGGTAACAGCAGAATTGATTGAAATTAATTGTCTGGTTTAGATTGGAATTTAAAAATCGATGACAGGTTTAGAATCACGATAAGACAAGGCGAGATGAAAGTCCCAATAGTGGATGAAACAAAATGGCACTGATGAAAGCTAATCAGTAAGTTGAAGGGATTTGAACACATACTGTGGTAAAGTAGTATATGTGAAAGAAAAAAATGTAGAGAAAAGAAGTATATAGAAAATAAGGTAATGGGGGAAGGGTAGTGTGGAAGCAATGTAATAGTCCAACATCCATCCATCACTAGGTCTCACAGTATAATAAGACACATCACCACTGAAGGTAAAAGTGGAAGTAAAATACCAGGTAATACAAACTCATGAGTAAGAGTAGAATGTGTAAAGGTATGGTGGCAACAGCACTCACACACACAGATATAATACACTCTCAAACAACTACAAACATAAAGTAGATGAGAGAATTTCAAATAAATTAGCTTTAATAACTAAATATCAGGCAACATAACCACTAAAAACACCACTTTCCACTAAATGTCGAGCAGACTCTCTCCTTGATGATCGTGCATATTATTTGAAGAATGGAGATGGGGTCCCATGCCATCGATACCCAGGAAGGAAAAGTATCTAAGCCAATCTTAAACATGACATGATGAGATCAAACGCCACTCAGCTTTCTTTGATTTTTCTTTTGCAGTAGAAAGGGGGTAACATCCAAACCAACATCTCATCAAGAACACAAACTGAAGGCTGGTACAACGTGAACTTCTAGGTGGTGAATAATCACTTGACATGGTAGAAGGTGCAGGTGGGAATACTTTTCACAACAGAACTGATTCCCAATATCTTCTGAGTGAGATAAAATAGATACATCTGATCTGTCCTGATAGGGTGTTTCCCGTGTGAAGGTGAGAGGCACCTAGGATCTTAAATACAGCTTATTGAGAAAGGCTATGGCATGAGAGGAAAGCAATGACACAAGGAACTGGCACAGAGATCAATTTGCTGTGGCAAGGCAAGATCTGGGTAAACAACGAACACCATCGACATGATCACTTCCATCTTATAGAAACTAGGTACACAAACCAATTTTGAATACAAACTGGTTATAACAAAGAGAAAGTCACGGTATGGGGTCTCCTTTCCAAACCGTGGAGGAAAACACTGAGAGCTTACAAGAAGAATTCAATATCAGAATACTGGCATGCTGCTGGGCAAGGCAACAAATGCTGAATGGACAAAGAAACAACACTTTCTGGGAAAGTATTGAAATGCGGAAAGATCTTTTCTCCTCAATAGAATAATAACGGGTTTCTGAGAAACAAACTGGCTTTTGAAACCATCTGAACAAACAGTAAATGGAGAAATACAGAAAGCGGCAAAACTTTAAAAACCAACCCACACAATAAGAGAGAGAACCTCTCTGAATAATAAGAACAGCTTTCTCAAGGTTGAGATGAGATATATTTCTGATATGCTTAAAAACTAGAGAGATAGATGTTTGCAAAAAAAGGTAAATAGAGTGGTGAAATATAATAAAGAAACATTGTGAGGAATACTCCGACTTAAGAACGCCACCGTGGATGAAGAACCCATGGAAGAGCAGTTTATATAACTTAGAGATTTGTGTAGAGAATGAAACTATAAAGGTGAACTTTTGCACAAAGACAATAACACAAGATATCCGCCTACTTCTTGCTGGTAGTAACGAACTGACACTGTAAGAGTAGTAAGAGGTGAAAAGTAGAAAATGGTAATCAATCCGAACGCTTTCGCTTAAAAAACCGTGGAAACACCTGGTATGGTGGTAGATATTTTTCACTGAAGCTGGGAATATCATCTTTCTTCCTGATAGATCAGCAACCCACACACATCATTTCATGAAACTGATTATCAGCAAGTCCAGAATTACAACAATCACAATATCCACATCACAACTGAAACATGAATGTTCCAGACTAACAACAAACACAGGTGGTAGAAAAGAAAAAAATCAACATTTTCAGCTGCCTTGCACGAGATGGCAGGAAAACAAAGACACATACTGTAATAAGTTTCCTCATCGTAGTTCTGCTAGAAGTTAACACAATTAAACATATGAGATCCATCAAATAGTCCATACTCACACACCACAGATGCTGCAAGAAACCATTAGATCAGATGCTGCAGCTGGAAGACGCCATCCCTGCTAGGTAGGACCGTAACCACCACAACTGGTCAGCTTTTCACCTGCTTCAAAGGGCTGGGGGTGGTATGGTAAGCTCTGGTGAACTGTAAAAAGCAAACAAATAACACGCCATGAAGAAAAACTCCCTGCTTGTAGTAACATAGAACACTCAATAACCATCTTACCACTTTTGGTAAAATAGTAAGATAACGATCATAGTAATTTCCTGTTGGAGACAATATTAGAATATCAGAAGGGAAAATATGAACACAATCATATGGGGAATTGGTAAGGGTTGGAATACAACACGCTTGGGTATCAGTAAAGGCTCATGATACTTCATAATGCAAAAACTAATCCCACATGAACTCCATACATAATATCATCAAAAGAATAAGGCGGCATGGTAAACAACACATAAAGTAAATAAAAAGGTGCAAATAAAAAAAAAAATGCATATACAGATCATTTGAAAACACCTGGGTAAGAAGGCTGGCACAGAGTACAGTAAGTTTCGTGCACCAGGAAAACGATCAAACGATCCCAACCATCGTGTATAAACTCAACAAACACACATAAAATAAACAACCCATGAAACTCACACACAAAACACTACTGACAGATCCAGCACCAGACCTAGCATATAGATTTTCTGCAAAGAAAGAAAAAGCTGTAGTGCAAAATAGAGAAATAACCATAGTATGGTAAAGAATCTGTAAACAGGACATGAATTGAGATATACATACAAGCAAGATCAGAACAAACATGAATCATCACTGTGTGTATCTCTCAGTACAAACAACGTAACCTACAAAAATAGAGGAACACTGCTCAGGTACAAACAAAAAGAGGAACTGATCATCAATTAATAAAACATAGTCCCACAACAAATGAACAAGAATCCAACTGGGAAATAAAAATAACATCACTAAAATAAAAATAAACATCATCGAGTAAAAACCAACACATAATAAAAAAAATCATCCAAGCACAATATCACATAAATACCTCACCTCGTAAAAGTAATGGGGTGGCAATCTCTGCTTATATTACCACACAGTTTGAAACGATACGCATCTTCCATGGTAGGTATAGGTATATATAGTATAGAGTATATTTACTGAAACACATGAACACAAGCTTACAAATAATAACATACATAACGTTAGTTTAATCAATAATATAGCAACAGAATAGCACGTGGACAATCAATCAACTCATAAGGTAAGGCAAAAACAAACAATACACACAATGGCATGGTGGATGAAATGCTGCATAAAAAAAAATGGGTATGTAATGTACATATATCTGGGAAATGACTGAAGTACAGCTTGACAGACACTGAACTCTTCAAATATTATATCAACACAGACACCCACTGTAAACAAGAATAGTGGAAGATCGTAGAACCATCCCAAAGTCCAGGGAGGTCCCATGATACGTCAATTCAAAAAGTACTGATAAATGAACTGGGTGCGGAATACTTCGTGAAGATCAATAGAAAGCAACGTAACAACACTAGCAGCTGGTGGTATTAAAAGTGGTCAGAGTGGAAGTAAAGCACTGAGTAACACACTGAGATCTACATCTAAAACATACAAATAAGAGTATGGTGGTGCAGCTCTCTTAAATAGAGATAAATAACAGAAAGATGCTACAAACAGTTGACACAGATCAATCTTGACAAAAACAGACCCACTGTATCCTCCTGAGGCTTCCACTGAAAGTGCTAAGGTTCAAAACAGAAACAATCATAAGACCCTCTGTTAATCATTTCTCTTAAGAAAAATCAACAAACATAGAAAACTGAGCACGGAACTAACCTGGTTTGTAAATGAATGTAACCCAGTGGTGGAATAATAACATGTAGGGCAAGTCAGTAATAGAAGGTGCTGCGATGCAGAATACCAGGTGGAGAACATAATTACACCATTAAAGGCTTGGCATGTAATGTGCAGGTATGTGAAAACCATCCCACACCTGCAAACCATGAATAACTGAGATGCAACATAGCAGTGCTGAGTCGAGGATGCAACATTTGTAAATGCAGGAATATATAATGCATGTGGAACCATAATATGAGCTTGTCGTGGTAAAATACTTTGATTAACCATAAAACTCACTTATCATATCGAGGTTACAGTCAACCAGTGCTTATCAGCAAAACTTTGGGTAAACTTATTTGTACTTTGACATACTTTTTTGACGGTAACTCATAAACTTTGTGAATAGATCTGAAATGCACAATGCCACGCTTAAAGGGTAAAGTGAGAACTAAGAAAACAAAAACAAGGATGGCTGTCGCCATGGTACGGCAATATAGATCCATCAGGGTAAAAGCCTGATTCATATATAAGGAAGAGCAAAGTACGTAGATACAAACAAGACGACGAGCTTTTCGCCGTGAGAGCAACGAGATGGATCGAGTGGAGCGATGGCAAGAGTCACCAGCTTGTAGAAAGAGCTGGTAAGAGCTGAAGCCAGCGGATCCATCGCTTAAAGCCAGAGCCATAATAAACCAGCGGCAAACTGAATCAAAACGCCTGAGTGAAACAAAACCCTGAAACAAAGAAAACCACCAGATAGAAAATAAAAACATCGATTCGTCAAAAGGCAGCAACAGCTGCAAGATCATACATTAGAGCGTGCATGCGTGCGCTGCATCTGGCATTATGATCAGTAGGTGTGATGCAACACCTCAAAAAGATAGAAAGAGATAGGACATCATTTCGAAAAACTCACTATGAGTATGAGATAAAGCTGTCCAAATCAGAGAGCTTGAGTACTTCAAAAAGTGAACAATTGGAGCACCCTGCTGATGTGCCATCCGATACAGTCTTCATACTCCAAAAAGAACGCTCATAATAACTGTTGATTTCAGCCACGAAAGTGAACTGGAAAAGAATCGTTAGCGAATTGTAAGTGGAACATTGAACAGCAGTTGTTTAAAGACATATAAGAAGCAGAGCTGGGTGGAGAAAGTGCAAACTCACGTAATGATTCATTGAAATTCAAAGGCATGTGAAAACAAAAACATCTGAACAAGGTTTCAAAAGAGATTTCAAACAGAAGCTGTGCAGTGGTATGCAGGCTGTGTATAAGAGGCGGTGGTGTAGGGTCACTGCAGCTAACAACAGAGGTTGCAGCGGTGACTCCATCAAGGCATCCACAACAAAAGTAAGAAAAAATACACATTACACACACACGTGTATGTGGAAGTGCGGTAAGGCAAAAGGCAGCAGCAAGCAGATAAGTTTGATGGTAAAAGACAATTTGACTGGCTTGACAGACATCCAACCTGATAAAGTACAACTATAGACATGTTCTAGATAGGCATACATACATGGAGGTAAGTCTGTAATGTGGAAGCATGAACAACCCGCTGAGACCTGGGAGTAGTGCTGGAGGTATGAGACAAAGCTGAAGTCGTAAGATAATTTGAAGATAACATTAAGAACAAATTGGGAGAACACCACGCTTAGAATCGTAAACAATAGGTGTTTGAACCTGAAACATGGAACAGATGAGACTAATCATCCAACTGAGAACGGGAAAAACGATCGCCCATCATAAGAAACAAAGTGCCAGTGGTACAGGCCAATGTAACTGCAAAAAGGGAATTAAAACCAGATGTAAAACAGTAGAAAACCAGGAATGGATGTCTCTGTGGTATTTAGGCAGATTATAAGTCAAACATCATGAAACAGAGGAAGTTGCCGCAGGATAATGTGTAAAAGGGGCTGGAAGGTCAGACTGCTCTGAGGAAGAAAACTTTTTTGCAAATCAACATCAACTGAATCAACTGGTAATAAAATCAATAACAAACCAAGATACTCTGATCACCCATCTCAGTCACATTGAAGCGGTAAAGTAAAATGGGTGGTAGAAGTACTTGGGAAATAGCACAACCCATCATATAGAGTAGGTATAAAAGGAAGAAAACAATGGAAGAGTAAGAGTACAAGTCGCCACCTAGAGGTGCAGATGGAACACTGAATGAGAGCGTGTGATCCAACTACAAACAAACTCACCAACCAGCCATCCAGGTGGTAAGTTTAAAGAAAGCGACAGATCAAACATCAGATCCAGCTTTTCTTTCTCAACTGCATTACTGTAGTGGTAATCTCTCAGTGGTAAGTAGTAGTACTTTGAATTACTGCAATAAGCAATTCAACCATCAAAAGAGAAGAGGTTATGGTAGAACTCCCAGAAAAACCAGTATACAAACACATAGGTAGAGAATAGAATAAATATACACTGGGTAAGGGGGAAAACATGAGGAACACTATAAAGGAAATATACTTAGGTGAACACTATATTTGCAGAATGAGATTCGATTTACTAATAACACTGATAAAAGTTAATATATGTATCATTATACATAGTGATCACAGATCTGGACCCCACCAATCTCCGCCAGACTCCTCCCAGTCAGCTGCTGAAGGTCAAATCGTTTCACATGAATACAAGGTCAACCCAGAGGACTCACCAGATAATTTCAACAACTAAAGGTGTTCCACTCAGGTCATCGTAGGTGAAGTACTGTAGAACCATGAGCACAAACAAAACATCATCTCCGCACCCAGACACTCTCAGGTTTCTTCATCACTGTGGCATGCCTCCGATGTAACAACAGGTAATATCTGAACTCATGGTTAATCAATATTGAGAGTTTCAACGTAAGTCTGTCTCACCTCCCACTGGGAAGGGAATTGAAAGACAAGGGGAATGAGAGGAACAGACCCAGCACAGCAGAAAGTCACCAACTGTAGGAAGCAACAAACGACATGTAGTAGAAAGTAACATCATAGAATAAACAGAACTGAGTACACAAAGAGAGATATTGAAATGTCATTATATTTGACTACATCAAGCAAACATTTCATGATAAAGAAGAAGCGAATCACATAGGATCTTAGTTTTTTATCAAGATACAAAAACAAAGACAATGTGAAGAAACATAAACAGACACACACACTTGAAGATGGAGAGATAAGGAAAACAAAAAGTTTACACTCCAAACCAGAACTGCATCAACTCTGAGTCACTGATCTCAAGTTTCCCAATAATCAACAGCTGGCAAAGGCCATTAAACACATAAATCAGGAGAGTTAAAGATGATCTATAGTGATCCAGTAAAGGCTGGCAAAGATCAAATAAACAAAAAGCTGGGTATATATTTCCCTCCTAAGAGAAAAAGAGCACATAAGGGATGAATTCACATATTTAGAGCAAGTGCAACACTAATACATTAAACTCTCAGGAACTTGAACCAAAGTTCGGGTCTTATAGATAAGATGATCACTCAGGCATAGCACAATCCCCTCCAAACTCACCTGTACAGTGGGTGTGTGTGTGGAAAAACATCACTAAATAACAACAAACAAACAAAACTTTCTTCAAAAGAACATTGTAAGACTGGGAGCATCGCACATCTCAAAAGTCCTACCACCATCAGAGGTAGTACACTTATGCGGTAGGTAATGGAATCGTGTGGTATATATTCCAACATGGTGGCACAATCATAAATACAATATCAAAGCGGTACTGATGAACTACGTTGAATAGCACAGTACACAGAGTCCCCTGGGCAGAGATAGGAAAGTCCCACCTGGGATGACTTGTAGTAAGCAGAGTAAATCAACGAAAACCAAAACAAGATTACGCGTTCACCCAGAATAACTCACTATCATTTTCCTCCTGGTTGTAGAATCATAAGAATATATATAGAATATTATCACGGTGGAATCATTCATGGTCAACAACAGGTCAAAGAACCCATTGAGTCGAACAGAATCAAGAAGACAAGACAAACAGACGACATAGTAAGAAAGATCCCGCAGCTCAAGACGCTGATAAAAGCATAAGGGCTGTGATCTAACTGGAGAGCCACAAATGAAAAGACGATCTGCATTACCCATAAACTACAACAAGATGACACAAAAACCCAAACTCAAATTTCACGGACTGGGTTTGAATGTGCATGAAACAGAGAGAACCATAACATACTTGAAAGTAAAGCTTACGTAAAGTGGTGGCAAAAGCATATGAGATTTCATAGATCACCCAATAGTCAATATCATGCAGCTCCAACTGGCGGTAGAGACATCTCATATTGAATAGCCAACACAGAAAGAGAGACTCTCAAGTTTCTGTATTTGGAGAGTATCATACATATGAAAGAACCGGTCTTCAGAACTGCATAAATAAACCACAGAATTCATTGGAACCAAACTTTCATTACAAAGGCTGAATACAACCCAAACTGACCCATACTCGGGATCGACGCGCAAACAACGCCCAGCGATGGAAACAATCTCAAACTGAACCATAACAATCAACAAATGATGATAAAATAGCTGCTACAGGCAAATCAGGCAAGCCTAGTCACCTGGGAGATGCTGTTGTTGTGGGGAAACGTCGAGAACCATCGATCAATAACTCAAGCAGCTACTCGAAGTAGGTGGTAAAGCTGAAATAAAATGGAAGGGAATAAACACATACAAGACACGACTGAAACATCATCCTTCTAAAGAATACACTTTAATAAAAGAAATACATACATCACCCAACTAAGAAGTTTCTTAATAAGGTACACACCCCGTAAGAAGAGAAATGCAATGAGCTCAAAACCAAACCTGCTCAACTGAAACATCATCCTCACTGAAACTGAACAACCAGATCAGCTTATCATGCTACCAAACCCCAGAAGCAAAAGAAGTGAATAGATCAAATTAAACCAGTGCTCTGGTGAAGACAAAACAGAATGAAACCTGACCCATCCAGAACACAAAACAGAGATAATACAGATTATCCCAGTAAGGCAGCAGAAGTTTCAATTTGTTAATTTATTGAATGATCATCAAGACCGATCCAACAGTCCATGATTGAAAATGGTGGAAGGAAAAGGAAGCTTATTTACTTTATAACAGTGAAGAAGAGCCAGCCCGACTGATCAACTGCATAAAAACTGATGATCTTCACCCAACCTCAAAAAGCTTCTTTATATTTTTCGTAGACTCGGCTCAGCTGGGAGGCCTCTCATCATCCTACTACAGCTTCTCTTCACCAAACTTGATCCCATTATTAACACGCGAATCCATGCAAACACTGTAGGAACGTTCAATTGCACCCCAGCCCATTTATAACTCACAGAGGAACTGGAAGGTGGATGGCGAGCTGATGCTTAGAGAGAGTACTGGTTACAACAACACTGGGGTATGGGGAGTGAAAAACAGAAAACGGGTAAAAAGACAAACAAGGCTGGCCAAACAAGAAAAGAAACAAAGGAATGACCTGGGGGAGAGAAAACCCGGGACACAGCTGAGAACCGGTCAGAGTTTCAATTGAAGGCCACCTGGGTATCACCTGCAATACATAAAAGCTTATCGCGCCATATTTAACAACGAATGCTCCCGGTGAAGAAAAAGGTATTAAAACTAACTAACCTCCAACAACAAACTCAAACCTGACAGACTAATCCACAGACCACAAACCGGTCACAACTCCCACCCTCAGTCCTCACCAGAAGCGACCCCGTGTCGATCCCCTGTAGATGGAAATGCTGCAGGCAATACCTCACTTAGCTTGACCTCTATGTATCAATAGTAATCAGAACTCAGAAAACCACTCGGTGAACTCTGAATACATCAACCAGAGGACCGGAAGAAACCTAACTTAAGACTGACAGAAGCTTCGTACTTGACTACGACGTGCGCTGGTGGTGGCAGACTGGAGCAACAACTGATCTGTACTCTCTGATGGTTTCTTCCTCTACCCCATCCACTGGCAATGAAGGGAACCAAACCATGACTCTCCAACAATGAAAAAGAACTTCAATCAAGTTAAGAGAATTTTGCACGGTGCTGAGATGCTTCTTGACCAGTGCCATCAATCAATTCAGGAACCTACATTCAAAACCAGGCAGCACATCAACTGGCACCATTCATCCGTGCTCCACAGCTCACTTCATCAGAAAGGAACGTGCAAGGCAAGCAACCTCACACTAACAGATGATATATATAGAGGCCCACTCCTCCAAACACTGTAGTAATGTAAGGTGGAGGAATGGTAAAACATCCAACCCTTAAGGCTTACACAACCTGGGCACTCATGGACAAGAACAAACAAACAGCAACTGTAACAAGACATAGAGAAGAACCAATTTAACTGGTAGAAATCAACCATCGCTAGCTGATCGGAACTGAAAGGCAGCTCTAATCACTTTTCAATAAAAGGCAAAAATAAAACAGATGTTTATCAAAAAGAATTAATAAATACTTTAACCAATCAAGTTTCTTATGAAGAACGATTATAGAGATCTACATAATAAATGATATAGATTTACAAGAATGTAAAACAGCCTCCAAAAGACTCCACACTAATCATCACACACAAATGATATGTGGTAAGGTAAGAATGCAACAATGAATTTCCAAGAAACCCACAATAACACCAAATGAGAAGATTTAACTGCAACTGAGAGCGTACAAATAGTTATAACACTAATTACCTGAAAAACTGGGAATATGAGAATAATGAATCGAATTAAACTGAAAGTTAAACACCTCAAGCCCTCCAACTTTCAAAACTTGAGAAGAGTCTAATAGTAAACAACTAGAAAGATTTCAAATAAGAACACTGACTTCAAACAGAACTTAGAATCCTGTTCCCACTAACAATCATTTCTGGCTTATACCGAAACTGAAAAAAGAAAACTAAATAATCAATACAGATTTTACATATATTTTTATCTAGAAGAATTTGAATTGTAATATACCATTATCGAACAAAGTGCAAGAATAAATTAGACTTGACTCCAAAAAAATTTCTGTAAGTAAATATATAATACTGTAATAGAACAATAACCCCAGAGAAAAAGAACTAAGATCTGACTCATCACTGAGATCGCTACCTTTATTATCCACAGAATATTAGTAATAACCAACCCACTTCTCAAACGATTATACCACAGAAACATTGAATCAGAGTTGACTGGTCTTGATCTTGTCCTCTAGTCTGCGATAGAGAGATCACCTGCTTGTAAGCTGTGCCGGCCGTTTCGTCTTATAGACTGTCCAGCGCTTCTGCACTGCAATCTTTTAAACTGAAATTTTGAACGTTGATATCTGATCTGAATTTCAATTAGAAGATCATTACGTAACAAACTGAACTACTAAAAATGGCCAAAGCAAAGCATCAGCGTTGCCCACGCCTAATTTGGTGTCAGTCCTTCCCCGGGTGATCCTGTTAACTTCTTCCGTCACGCCAATGCCTGACGCTCTCCTGATGCAACTGATCAGATCAAGACTGCGGTGGCCTGTGGAACACTTCTTTGTGCTGGCTGTGAACTGTTCCATCAGAAGGTCAGAACTGATTAGCCACCATAAAGCAATGATCGATAAAAAGATCAATAGTTTCACTGGTAAGATGGGGTAGAGATCTATTCGTCTTTAAACTAACTTTTTTCTTCATTTTTTAAGAAAAGCCCTGAGAATCAGCACGCCACCAGGAAGGTGGTCCAATGCAATTGAATCCACTGGTACTAGGCAAAAGATTGAAGTAAACATGAATCATTCTATATCAATCCAGCTGCATTTTCGAGAATCTTCCCAAACAATCACATTTACTGACTGACTCACTGATTTACTGTAAGTCAGTAACAGACCTCGTGCATGGTAAGACTATAGTTGAGACTTATAACTCATTTTTGAGGAAAATCCTCCAGAAACAGAACATCTGTGCAACATGACGAGTGTAACGAGAGCGTGTCGAAACAGAGAAGGCCCGAGTCACGTGAGGAAACCCAAACCAAACCACCATGAGTTCGGTTTTCGTGGCTGTAACAGAACCGGGACGAGCAAGCTGGGCGGTAGGAACCCGGTGGTGACCGGTGATCTTGGCCGGCATCCCTGGGGCTTTCCAGGCAATTTTCTTATCCGTGATAACCAATGATCACCAACCCAGGTAGAGAAGGCAAAGAGTAAAGGCTGCCCGACCAGATGAAGAACCAGCAAGACTGGGCAATCACCTTCGAGCTGCTTGCCCCCTGAGCATTCTACGCCGATCGTAAATAAACCGATTAATAACACTTTAGAAATGTGGCGAAGATATAAAGTCTCCACACTTGTTTCGAGAATTAACTGTTGCGCTAATAAGACGATAACCAAACTGAGTTTATCAAACAGCCGAACGACCTGCGCCAAGTTTGAGTCATGTGGTCTGAATGAAGATCACTATTAAGCGTGTGCTTTCTGACCTCACGCGGGAAAGGAAAATTCCTCATGAATAAGCTTTTGGCTGATATACATCATTCATTAAGGTCTAGAACTGCAGCTCAACTGATGAACTTTGGTAACCAATGAGGTGTCACTGCATAGATGGCTTCTCACAGTATAATCCGTCCCAAACGATGGACAACAGGAATATTGGCATCGATCGCGTCCCACAAGAAGGTTACTCGGGCTGTGGTTACCTGGGTGACAATCATCCACCTGAATGGTGCCAGCCATTGACGCCAGGCAAGCCAAGTCTGAGTTCACCCATGGGATCTGACTGGGAACAAAACAACCGTTTAGACAAGGCTGCCGTTGGTGGAAGCTCAACCAATTTTCCCCAGCTATGGTTATCCAGCTGAAAATGGTAAGCAAACTTCATTTTCTTAGATGATTTACTAACTGACCTTCAATCCTTCCGTTTTTGAATTTTTTCAGAACTGAACTGGTCCAGCGTAATCAAGTCAGGAACTACTGAACCAACCTCCCCTCATCGCATCTGTCCGAGCGAACCAGACCAGATCAAGAATAAGTGGCATCTGCGAGTAAAGTGGTACATTGAAAGCAGAGCGCATACATTCCAACAGAGAATAACAGAAACAAAATTGGGGGAAGAATGAATCATGCTGTAAAGGTATCTTATTCTTAACCAGAATTCTTGGCTATTGAATAAATTTGAACTAAAATGTATAGAGTGAATAACAAGTCAATTATAACTCAACTAATGTTAAAAATGAATGTCCCAAACATGATTACAGACAGCTAATCAACATAATACTACACATTTTGTTATTAAGATTTTGGTCAGTCAGTGGAAGCCGCCCAGAATGGACTGGAGTTGTAGGAACAAAGATGAACCCAGCTGTAGCTGGTAGGCTAAGATACTTTTTTCTGTTAGAGAATGCAAGAATGAGTTATGAATTTTCTATTTTTTTGTAGATTACAAACGTGGACCAATCAATGAGATGGGAAACTGACTAGGTTGATGTGACAATTCATCGAAATGTTTAAGCAATCGAGTGTCCATCACTCAAAATGTATAAATATTTGTGTTTTACCCATAAGACACTCCATAGAAAATGTAATTTCGATCGAATCGCTATGAGATGTAAAACCGACTTGTGGAGGTGGGTCAATTCATCGAAATGTTTAAGCAATCGAGTGTCCATCACTCAAAATGTATAAATATTTGTGTTTTACCCATAAGACACTCCATAGAAAATGTAATTTCGACCGAATCGCTATGATTTGCAGAACCGACTTGTTGAGATGGGACAATTCATCGAAATGTTTAAACAATCAAGTGCTCATCACTCAAAATGTATAAATATTTGTGTTTTACCCATAAGACACTCCATGGATAATGTAATTTCGACCGAAGTGCTATGAGATGGAAAAACCGACTTGTGGAGATGGGACAATTCATCTAAATGTTAGAGCAATCGAGTGTCCATCACTCAAAATGTATAAATATTTGTGTTTTACCCATAAGACACTCCATAGAAAATGTAATTTCGACCGAATCGCTATGATTTGCAGAACCGACTTGTTGAGATGGGACAATTCATCGAAATGTTTAAACAATCAAGTGCTCATCACTCAAAATGTATAAATATTTGTGTTTTACCCATAAGACACTCCATAGATAATGTAATTTCGACCGAATCGCAATGATACAGGGAACCGACTATGAATGGCGTGGTCTCACCTAAAACTTGTTTCTGTTATCTGTCGATTTCCAAACTGTGGACCAATTTTGGTGAAAGTAAATCGTGAATAACCGTGGTCACACTAAAACGTGTTTATTAGCAAACATATTTGTTGATTTACAAACTGTAGACCAATTTTGGCGAAAGTAAATCACGAATAACCGTGGTCCTCGTTCAATCCGTGTAATTTAGCAATCCTTTTCACTATTTCCAAACTGTTGACCAATTTTGGTGAAAGTAAATCACGAATAACCGTGGTCACACTAAAACGTGTTTATTAGCAAACATATTTGTTGATTTCCAAACTGTGGACCAATTTTGGCGAAAGTAAATTACGAATAACCGTGGTCACACGAAAACGTGTTTATTTGGAAACATATCTGTAGATTTCCAAATCTTGGACCAATTTTGGCAAAAGTAAATTACGAATAACCGTGGTCACACGAAAACGTGTTTATTTGGGAAACAGTATCTGTCGGTTTCCAAACTGTAGACCAATTTTGGCAAAGTAAATTACGAATAACCGTGGTCACACAAAAAACGTGTTTATTTGGAAACATATCTGTAGATTTCCAAACTGAGGATCAATTTTGGCAAAAGTAAATCACGAATAACCGTGGTCACACGAAAACGTGTTTATTTAGCAAACATATTTGTTGATTTACAAACTGTTGACCAATTTTGGCGAAAGTAAATCACGAATAACCGTGGTCCTCGTTCAATCCGTGTAAGTTAGCAATCCTTTTCACTATTTCCAAACTGTAGACCAATTTTGGTGAAAGTAAATCACGAATAACCGTGGTCCTCGTTCAATCCGTGTAAGTTAGCAATCCTTTTCACTATTTCCAAACTGAAGATCAATTTTGGTTAAAGTAAATCACGAATAACCGTGGTCCTCAACTAATCCGTGTTAGTTAGCAATCCTTTTTACTATTTCCAAACTGTAAAAGTTTGGACCAATGAATCAATAAAGTAAACTTATCATGTTATATACGCATTTTATTAATAAATTGCTAATTAGTTTCCATACATGATGTATAATATTGTCGTGGTCGTTTAAGCAACAATATCATTTGTCACCAGGTTTGTTTTAAAGTCAACTAAGTTGCCACGTTGCCTAGTGATCATAATTATTTATAAATCTAAAACTGGAGTGTGTCAAATGTCTTGTGAAATATATAAAAAAGAGAAAGATGAATGACACAAATGATAAATGAAAGTATGTTGAAACATGTTTAAACAATTGTTAACGCAAATTAAAGAGCATGATGTCCTTGGAACAATTTCATAAACAGCGTGCTTATGTATGAAAATAACTAAATACAGAAAAATGTTAATAGATTAATCAAACATTCAAAACATACCATTTCAAACATTTTCGAATCAATCAGATGATTGGTCACCAACTTAAAACCCACTTTAGCCACACACTTCTGCTTAGCCACAATCGAATCAATCTTCAACAACTTTCCAAATGTAACAAAACAAACCATTCTATAGAGAGCGCACAGTTTGATGTACTGTCGATGGATTTGTACAGTTCGTTTGACAATCAACGAACACTCCAACGTGATCAGCAGAAGAATCACAAAAAATTCAGTACCAAAAAAGATGAAAAGTTGTCGATAGAATTGACTCACAGAACTGGCCACAATGAAGAACGCATACACGAGGTAACAGATTACGACAGTGTAACCCGCGAAATAAATACTCAAATAAGTGCTCCAAAACTGGTTGAGACAGTCGATCTCTTGACACAGTTCAATGATGTCTCGATTGGTTGCGCTCAATTTAGCCCAAACTTGCCAACTCTCTTCTCGACTCAACTTTTGCATTTGATTTCGCTCAAATTTTCGATCTAAAATTTGAATCAATTTACAAATCTTTTCGAGTTGATATTTCTGTTTGATTTGTAGGTAGCGAGTGTTCAGTATGAATTGAAATGCCATTATTGTTAAAGCTGTAAAAATTTTGATTTTTAGATAATTAAATAATTAATTAAAATTAATCATAAATAATCACCATATTTCAAATTATAGAAATACAATGGAATATATCCAACCATGAAATAGTAACGAAAACGATTCTGCCAAGTTTGAGCCAATCCATAGAGAAAGACCACAACAGCTTCGAGTAGAATGTAGGCAAAGAGAAGTAGGAGACGGGGTTTGGCTTTTTGGCGAAATTGAAGAATTTTGTCTGATAAATCGCGATTAAGAACTAATTAACAAATTGAAAATTTAGAAAAACATTTTAAATTTACACAAAAAAATCCAAACCTTTATCATTGGAAATCAGTCTAATTTCTGCGTCACTTTGATTTTGATTCGCAACAAACTGAAACATGTAATACTTTGAGTTGACCATTGGATCAAACAGCAAACAGCCAATCATACAAATAGCCATCATTGTCACCACAAAAATGCTCACATCTCCTTGAGCCCAAAATTCCCTCGGAAAGATTAGATGACTCAACAAAAGTGGCAAAGTTGTATGAGAAAAGCGAAAGCGATCTTCACTTGCAATGATCAACGAATCGATTACCAAGTAGAATACAACCAGAAATGGAATTAAATAACGAGTGTTGAATCGGATTTTCTGTTCATTATTCAATTGACGAATTTGCGAATAATTTGACAGATTTTTCACTTGATCCAAATCGTAATAGAAAAATTTCGTATTGCCAATCACAATTTGAAATGAACATTTCAATGCTAATTTCGCTTGAGAGTAAATCCATTTGATCATGAAAGACATTTTCTTTAAGATTTTTTTCACAAGTTTAGAAAAAAATTTTAAAATTTTGAATATTCAGAATTCAAATATATTCTGAGTAAAAAATATTAGATTAACTTAGTCAAATGAATTTCAAATTAAAAATGTCAAGTGACAGTAAACAGAACCATTAAGTTGATAATTTCAAGAAATTAATTTTCTTAAAAATGCAATTAAATTTAAATTAGGTTAATTAATCGTAATTAAAATTTTCCTCATTTGGAGTTGTTGTTGCAATTCTTAATGTAGGAAGTTATTTTTCACTAATGTTGAAGTGGTGCCAAATCGATAGAAAGTTTTGTTTTTAGGTTTGTTGGTTAGAATTTTAATTGTTTGTTAGTCCTGAAATCTAAATCTTAAATATCAAAGTTGACACTGATCAAATAAAATCTATAGTAACGTCGTATATGAATGAGCTCTTGAGTGAGAGCATTTTTATGCTATATATAATTGACAGTATAAGGTTTAGTTTGTTTACTGATATTACTCATTGGTTACTTCTTTTTCAAATATTTTAATATGTATAGAAGATACACTGCCTGTATTTGGTGTCTTGTTCAACATTATACTTTCTGTCTCTTGATTGTGCTTTTTCTTCTTGAAGCTCGAAACAAATTGTTGAAATCATGGGTTAATGTAACATCTTCTACGAACAGTCACTGTCGGTGTAAAGGCATGCTGGTGGGTATGTTCCGTTTCCTTTTATATGTTGAGCGTGTGCTTGTATGCTAATAAGTTAGGTCTTCTCACTTGAGTTAACTTTCTCGTAACACTAATATTCCTGAAATGTCCTACTCAAACCCGAACCAGGGTCGTGACGATTACGATTCGTTGTGCCAGCTCACCACAATCGGACTTCGACTGAGACGAACCAACCAGGCGATTGACCAACTGCCCAAAAAGTTTTTGATTATGATTCTCAACAAGCTCACCTGGTCCCAGTTGGCTCACCTTCGAGTGGTGTGCAAACGATGGCGAGCTGTGATCCACTCGATGGGTGAAGAGAAGAAATTGTTGATTTTAAATGATTTTTGGTATGAACAAACAAACAAATTGAAACGATCATTCTTTGGAACACTCGATTTTGACAATTGTGCACGGGTCAATTTGAAAATGCTCAACGCCTCTCCTGCCTCAAGCCTCGAAACACTCATTGTCGGTCTGTTTCCTTCTGTGGACCAATTTGTGTTCAACTGTAGCGACCAATATCCGATTTACAATTTTCTTGAATCGAATCTCGATTTGTTGTCGCCTAAGATCGTCTCTTTATCGCTTAATTTTGATGATTCTTACATTATCACAACCGAAGAGCGCTACTGCATTGCCCATCGCATCAATGCACTCACCTCTTTAAAGAATCTCGAAATATGCGGAAAATTTTATGCCTCTTTGTTGGAACTAATTCTTCCAACCATTCGTCGTCGGCTATATCACTTGTCATACAGCAATTTGTATGGTGAATACAGAAATGAGCTCACTGAAGTAGTGCGACATTTTGGCCCAAACTGTACTCGATTCGCTCTCGACTCAAAAGGACTGCCATATTCACACATTTCTCATTGGCGCGCCCTGAATCGTGACTGGCTCGCCCGACTCACTCATTTGCAGTTGAGCGCGGATGTTGCACCGTTTGATCAACTTGCACAATATCTTTCTGTGAATGCTACTTCACTGCAAGTGTTTCGTTTTGATGCTAAATACAATATGCACTGTACAAATGGCACTGTATGTATGAATGGTCCATTAATTGTATATGATTATTATTTTATATTTTAGATTGCTCTACTGCCCCTAACAGCCCAGGCCATGAACTGTCTCTCTCGACTTTATCATCTGGTTGAACTCAAACTGAAGAACGTCTATTTTGTATCGTCAATTGGTGTTCGCTCTCGTCGCTTTCTCAATGTCCGCATTTGCACTCTTCGCATAGACATCAACTATGACGTTGAAAGTGATCAATTCACTCAAATTCTTTCGCACATTTTTCCCAGGGTCGAACAGTTGAACATTACCATCATGCGACAACGTGAATGTTATCATAATTTGTTGATGAATTTTGGTGAATATTTGGATCGTTTTCGAGCTTTGCGCTCTCACAAGTTTGTTGTGGAAGAAAGCCCTTATGACTAACTAATGTTATTATTTTAAATTCATTTCATTTAAAAACCTATTTTTTATTGTGAATCTTTTTTTAGATATATCTCTCCTGTGACGGATTTTCTCGAATTCTTTCGGTTGTTTTTCATTGCCGTTAAGATCAGAATTAGACATGATATTTATTATTTATTAATAATGTTGATCCATTAACGTATTTAACGCATTTTTCTACAATATTTAGATAATTTCTCTGTTCATTACATATCATATTTAATTTATCATACATTTTTCGGTTTATCACTTTTTTTTATTGTAGAACATATATGAACAATAATTTTAACAATAATAAAGATAAATCACTAAATAATTTCTTGGGAAAGTTAGTATTTGAATTTGAATGTGGACAATTTTAGGGGGGATTTTCTCTATTTATAAAAACGCTTTAGTTTGGGTGTAAGTTTGTATATTGTTCGCGGTACTTTTGTACTTTCAACTTTTATGAATTTGCCTATGATTTTTTGAATTAAAGGTAAATGTATGATCTCTAGAAATGACGATCTGAATTATTTTAAATTTTAGTTTAGTGAAGGAAATTTAAAATCAAATATACAAATCTGTTTTGAGCCATTTGAGATCATATTATTGTGATCATCAAATTTCAGATCGTCATTTCTCAATATCATATACATTTACCTTTGATTTAAGATATTGTAGGCAGAAATTGGTATTTTGGTTTCGGACGAAAAAGGTCCAAACGCAAAATGAAAATTTTCCTATTGAAATACATGGGGCTCATTCACATATGTCGGCGACGTCCAGTCTCCAGCCTTAAATTACTGTAATTTGTAACGTTCTTTATGAAGGGTCGACCGCATGTGTTGTGTTTACGTGTTTTGAGAGCATTTTCCTTCTTCTTGCGGCTCTCGCTTGTATTGCTTCTATTGATGAAGTCTTTGTCTCAAATAAAGTGATTTGTTAATATCTTGCAACAGGTCAACAACCATCGTTTGTTCCTGTCCCACAATGCACATCAACAGTCTTCCCCCACTGGTGTTTAGTCTCATCTTTTCTCGACTCTCCCTTCAGGATCTACTCCTCGTGGGACGTGTTTGCACCCTGTGGAAGTTCTACCAAGTGGACACTGCTCGCCGAGTGCACTCGATCACACTTTTCATTGGTGTTCCAGTGTCCTATGAAGCCCCGGGATGGACTTACTACATCACACCACAGGATCTCATGGCTCAATCTCACTTTACTCTGCCTCATTCTAACGAATTACTCAACGAAGAAGGTCGTCCGCTGTTTGGTGCCCAATCTCAAGGCAGCCTCAGCCTCACCAGTCCCTACCTCTACACCTCAATCATGAATCAACTGGTAGACTGTGGCTTGGCCAATGTTCGTACCCTCAACATTTTCATCACTGGTGTGCACTGTTACGTGATCGAACGACTCTTTTGGCTGCTCGCCAAATGGAAGCCCAAACATTTGGTCAGCTTCGGACTGTGGGCGCACTTTTCGCGCGACCATCCAAACGATCCCATTTGGTATGCAACACCAAAGGCAATGCTAATGCCGAAACTGATTGAATCACTAAATTCGTTGTCGGCACTCGAGCACGTCACCTTTTCTGGCTCACCCATTTCAGATGATGATTCTGATGTTCTGTCTATTCTTCTTTCTCGTATACGTGAATTCAACTATTCATACAAATCATCACGCCAAGTCAATTTGTTAATGTCTCAAGTACCGCGATGGTTGACACAAAATGGCAACAACCCACAATTGGAACGAATTGGACTCGGTGGGATCGACGATGTTCGTCAATTGGCCTCGACTACTTTTGCCGCTAAAATTACCGTTCTACAGAAAATCCGCCTCGTCGAAGATTCTATTCTAAATCATTTGAAAGCGTTCACCTCGCTGGCCAGTCTCGAAGTGAACTTATCATCTTTACCCGGCTACATCAAATCGATTTCTACTTCCTTGAGCAACTTGATCCATTTGCGGCTTCGATTGAACTGCTCTTTCACCGCTTTTAATGGTGATATTCCAACCCACAAGTTGACCCAACTGCCCTCAGTCAAGTTACTGTCACTGGACGCTTCTATTACTGGCCACAAGAATCTCGCTTCGCCTCACTGGGCATGGATTTTCCCGAATGTTCAAATAGTGTGCGTGGAAGACTGTCACATTAGTGGACTTTACAATTCTAAGGATTCCATGTCTGCTCACTTGAACCAAGTTGTCACACTGAACAGTACTGTGCCACGTGAACCGATGAACGAAGGCATGCTCGCCCTTGTGGCCACCTTCAAGCACTGTCCCAGTCTGCGTCGTATCTATCTCAATGATCAGCTGCCCAGGAATCGTGCAACTTCTGCTTTTGTCAACTTTTTCATTAATATCTTTGTGTGATGATTTTTCGATTTCTTTAAATTTAAATCTGTATACTTTTTCCTTGTTTTTTAATATTCTAGTAGTTTTACAATCTTTTCTATATTCTACATTTTCTGTATAAGATATATTTTAATATTTTGTCTATACTAGTATACTGTCATATGAATTTTGGATCTATCATTATTATATTACCAGGTTATTGGTAGTTCAGTAAAGATTTTGCAGATGTTTTTTACGCAAGTTTATATAACAATATGACTTTAATTTCTGTAAAATTTTCTAAACTATTCCTTATTTCCTGTTTCAATTTATAATATTTTTATATATTTCAATATGATAAATAAAATTTCGAAAAGAAAAACTACCACAACTAATGCTAATATCATAAATGGCGTTCATTTCGTTCATTTTGCGACAAATTAACTTTAAAGTTGACGTTGCTAATTTTTCATAGATTCGAACCAAATGTTCCATTTAGTGAAATGTATAGTACACGAAGCTGTACAGTTGAGCGTCATATTGCAACTTTTAGTGCTCGAGACTGTTTCTATTTGTGCGTGTGTTCGAGTATGGCTATCCTTTCGTGTCTCAAGCGGGCCAAGACTCCCAAGACGTTCAAGAATGAAGTGATCACCTTCTCCCGGTTGGACTACTGGAGCATGCTCGACCTGTTTGACCGTTTACCACTGCACGACTTGGTCCGCCTCAATGGACTCGCTTCGTGGTGGTCTGGCTATGTCACCAAAGTTTGCCGAACCAAACGTGACATTACCGTGCAGTGTGGCCACAAGTCGAAAGGATCTGGTAACGACACTCAAGAGCCGTGTAACATTGTCAAAGTGACCAGCATCGACGCGAACACCTCGGAAAAGCTTGGCCACCTTCTGCCGAACATTACTTCGCTCGAGGTTATCATTGACGGTAGTCAGCGGTATGAAATTGCCGACATTGCCAACCTCATTGGTCAATGGTCTCACCAGTTGGTCAGCCTAAAGATCAAGTGCAATTCTTACTATTTGGAGGCACTGTTAGAGACTGAAGAATGCACTATGCAAGTCAAGCAACTGCTTCTCTCACTGAACACCATCACCTCGCTGAGACGACTTTTGATCAAGTGTAAATGGTGGCGATGCTCTCAAATGCAGGACCCAATCGATTTGACTATTTTGTCCCAGTTGGAGTATTTCTACTTCCACACGGGGGAATATGATTTTGAGAATTTACGACATTAGCTTTTTCAGTACGCTGGACAGAATAACAATCTCAAGCAAATCGAACTGCCCACTCTCTCCTGGTCTCTACCACTGAATGTTCTGCTCGGAGAACATCAACTCCTGTCCAAGTTCACCATGCTCAAGATTGATTTTTGCAATCATTTCACTCGTGACCGATGGGCGCTCTTTTCCAACCTTGTCACAGTCGATCTTGGAATTATAGAAAACCGATCCGAATTTATGGAAGCTATTACTGGAATGCAATGTTTAAAGCTTATTCGTAATCTCGACATGATGCTTGTCATCACCCGTCACTTTGACGGCGAACTTGATCAAGTTCCGGTCAATCTTTCTCAACTACCATCCGTCACCAACTTGAAACTTGAAACGCTTGTGCCCACTGGTCCTTCGCCCACCAATTTGTACTTCAAGTCCCTCCAATTAAGCACCATTTTCCCCAATGTGCAATCAGTCCATTTTGACTATTACTTTAATTTAAAGCTCTCGAGCTCGCATTTTGTGGTCAAGTGGATGGCCCAGACTTGGAGCAAAATTCGCTATCGAATGCACAAACTCCGCGTGAGACGAGAATTGGCTGGTGTTGAATGCACCTTCATGCAGGTGCCGAAATATTAATTTATTTGAATAAATGCTCGACTTTAAAGTTGATTTTAATTTTTCCATATACTATATAATTATAAGTACATTTGTATTAAATGTTCCTTTTTGTGAAATCGTGTAGTACGCGCGAGTAATGATGCTTAAGACATTATTTTTTTTGTATGTTGCAACAAATTAACTTTAAAGTTCGAACCAAATGTTCCATTTTGTGAGATGTATAGTACACGAAGGTTAAAGTTTTGCGTCATATTGCAACTTTTAGTGTTTGAGACTGTTTCTATTTGTGCGTGTGTTCGAGTATGGCCATCTTTTCGTGTCTCAAGCGGGCCAAGACCTCCAAGACTGAAGTGGTCACCTTCTCCCGGTTGGACTACTGGAGCATGCTCGACCTGTTTGACCGTATTCCTGTGCACGACTTGGTCCGTCTCAATGGACTCGCCTCGTGGTGGTCTGGCTATGTCACCAAAGTTTGCCGAACCAAGCGTGACATTACCGTGCAATGTGGTCACAAGTCGGGCCGATCCACAACTGCTGACCACACTCAAGACCAGTTCAACTTACTCAAAGTGACCACCATCGACCCGCACACCTCGGATCGACTGAGCCACCTCCTGCCGAGCATTACTTCGCTCGACATTATCATCGATGGCCCTCAGTCTTATGACATCGTCGACATCACCTACCTCATCAGCCAGTGGTCCCACCAGTTGGTCAGTCTAAAGATCGAGTGCCTTTCTGACAATGCACAGGTACCGGAAGAGACTGAGAACCTAAATGTGCAAATCAAGCAACTGCTTCTCTCACTGAACACCATCACCTCACTGAGACGACTCTCGATCGACTGTAAATGGTGGCAATGCTCAGTAATGCAGAACACAATCGATTTGTCTATCTTGTCCCATTTGGAGTATCTCTACTTCTACACTGGGTATAATGATTTTTTCAATTTACGACACTCGCTTGTTCCTGCTGGACCGAATCACAATCTCAAGCAGATCGAACTGCCCTCTCCCAATTGGTTTCCATCATGGAATGAACGCCAACTCCTGTCCAAGTTCACAATGCTCAATCTTTGTTTCAACAATCAAATAACTCGCGACCAATTGGCGCTCTTTCCCAACCTTACCACCGTCGATCTTGGATATATCCATGCTCAATCCAAATTTATTAGACTTATGGATAGCATTCAATACTTGAAGCTTCTTCGCAATCTCAACATAACATTTGATATTGCCCGTCATTTTGACTTTGACCTTCAAGTTCCGATCGATCTTCCTCAACTGCCGTTGGTCACCAACTTGAAGCTCACAATTGGGGCTTACACCCTCCCTACTTCGTACTCATTCTTCAAGTGCCTCCAACTGAGCACCATTTTGCCCAATGTGGAATCAGTCCATTTGGAATATTACTTTGATTGCACCTCGATGGATTGGATGGCCAAGGCTTGGCACAAAATTTCCTATCAAATGCTCAAACGCTACATGCGAAGACAATTTTCTGGCGTTAAATGCACCTTCGAAATGTTTAATTCATTTTGTTAAATAAATCTATTCGGCTTATTCCTAATGACAATGTCTGAATTCAATTTAGGTGATTTATATTGCCATTGTGTTTCAAATTTATTATTTTTAAAGCTATAACTTTTATGATATATCATTAAAATCACTTTTTACTTTCATTTTGTTAATTTTCTCGATAAATGTTAACCTATGTATTCAGAAAATTTATTTTTATGTGTAGCAGCGCACCTGATTTTACATTTTAGGTTATTAATAAATGTGGTTATATGTGAATGTTTAGTCTGATGGTTATCTTGGTGGGTAGAGAAGCCCCTTGAAGGGCGCTGCGTTGCTCAAACGCCACTGTTGTTTATTGTCGTTTGTTTTGCTTTTCCCACCAAATTGCAGCCGCACACGAGGAGGCTTTCGTTTTGGTGAGCGTCACTTGTTTTTCTGTCCTATTTTCCGCGTTTCCTATTTATTTGAATCCAAAATGGCAGATGCTTGGATCGATGAAACTCTACCTCGAGTCATTTCCAAACTCACCACTCAACATTCCTTCAAGTCAACATTCTCTGCCTTGACCACCAATGCGGACCGTGTCCAGTTTTGTCTTGCCCGAAAAGAAGTTCAACGTTGGCTTGCTCTGTTTGTGAGTAAATTTTCGCTCAATCGAACCGGTTTGAAGTGCTCTACCACTGCTGACAAGTTCCGAAAGAAGGGAAGCGATCACTTTCGTGAGCACAAACTCGAAAGCGCCATTCAACTCTACAGTAGAGCCATTTGTTTTGCACCTAAAAGTGTGGACAACTCTGCCTCGGAACTGGCCTTTGCATATGGAGATCGTTCTGCTGCATACTTTGAAGCTGGTCAGTACGACAATGCGCTGAAGGACGTCAACGAGGCGCTGGCTTTTGAGTTTCGTCTATTCAAATCGATCATCAAACTACTACAACGTAAATGTGATTGTCTTTTTCGACTGGGACGGTATTTGGAAGCAGCGGAATTTCTAAACTCTTTGGATATATCAACGAATGAGGAGGATGGTAATGTGAATTTTAATGAGCTTTTTGGTCGAATCAGTTTGGATGATGACAAAAAGAAGAAGGATGATTCGATTCCAAAGTCGTGTGATGTTTCCCTAATCTCAAAACTCACAAACAAAGGACTGTTCAAGTCAAACGAGAAAATGTCTTCGTTTAGTGCCAAAGTGGCTGTGCAGTATGATGAGGTGAAAGGTGAGATTCTGTTTTGTTTTTGTTCGGTTTGTTTAATTTTTTTTATATTCTTTAAGGTCGACATTTGGTTGCTCAGGACGATATCGAATTTGGCGATATTCTCGCAGTTTCTCGACCTTATGTCACTCTTTTGGACTCGAAGAAAGATGTCCTCAAACACTGTCATCACTGTTGTCGTGATCGTCTCGAATCTGTTCCAATTCGTCCAATTCCCTGCACCGACTGTTCAAGTGTTGTGTACTGTTGCGAAGAATGTCGTACTGAATCGGGCAAATCGTATCATCGTTACGAATGTGGTCAAACTGATTTGTTGGTCCAATTGCCTAAATTTCCACGAATGGCTCTTCGTATGTTGTACCGTGCTGGAATGGATGAGATTATTTCGGTTGTGGATTCTTCTCTTAAAGAAGCAAACCACTTTTCCGAACAAGCAGAAGGTCACTATTCTCATGTGTACCAATTAGTTCATCACTCGGATGGGCCACTGAAGGATCTGATCATACCGTACGAAGAAATGTTGAAATCTTCAATCATGTCTTGTTTGTTGCTTCAACTGGTCAAGAAAAGCAATTTCCAACTTGACCCAAAAGAAGAGGATTTGAAGTTGATTGGTGGTATTCTGTTGCGCCATTTCCATCAATTGCTCTTCAACACTTTTGACTATTCTCTACTCATCAAAGCTGAATCCCCATCATCACCAATTCTGTTGAATCTCTACCCAATGTTTGCTTCTACTCTGAACCACTCCTGTCAGGCGAATGCTCGTCTCGAATCACCAAAACACCAATCTGATTGTCTTCTACAAGCGGCTCAATCAATTTCCGCTGGGACCGAAATTACCATTCCTTATTTGAGAGATGACACTAGCTGGGCTGTGAAAATCGGGGATTTATTCAAGGACCGATATCTGGTGAAATGCTTCTGTTCGCGATGTACGTACCGTGCTCGCAACACACCATTTGGCCATGCCGGTGGTTATTTAGAGCTGGGCTGCAGTGACTGTGGCCACTTGATGGAACACTCCTCCAAGCATCGATCCAAGTCAGAAGTGTTCCGTTGCACCGCCTGTCGACTGACCATGACCAATGCTGAGATGAAGCGGCGCTATCTCACCTTTGATCGACTACAAGTTGTCTTTCTGCAAGACTACCTATCGAATCCGAATGCAGCGTCGAAACTGACCAAGAAATTTGAACAAATTGAACCACTACTTCATCGCGATGCAAAGATTCTGCTCAATCTTTGGGGCATTCTCGCCTTGAGCAATTTGAAAACTGGTCGATTCGACAAGTGGTGGTCTTGTAACGAACACTTTCTTTCGATTTATGAACGCACTTTTGGTGTGGAAAGTGTTGAACTGATTGAAGCGTTCTATGGGCTGCCAAGACCTGTGGGACCGATTGAGATGACCAGTCCGGAAATGATCAAACGCTTTGGCCAACAGAACAGTGAGGAATATGAACGTTATTTGGTGAGGATGGAACAGTGGAAGCAGCTCAAACTTAAATACAACAAGCATTACTAATCTTATTTCTAATGTAATGTTTATATTTTCTTTTCGATTCTCTCTTTTGTCGATAACCTTTTGATACCATTAATAATATCTCTCTTTCTTTTTATTATAAATAAACTTTTAATTGCTTGTTTCCTGTAAAGACATATTTTCTGTTGCATTTTAGATAACATGAACACCACGATAAACTATTTTTAAAGGCATTTTATAAGTAGATTAGCATTAAAATCTTATCATTATGATTTACGTTCATGTTGTTGCTGTTATTCAGAAAGTTCAAAGTGAATATCGAAACAGATTTGACATTTTATTAGGTTATTCATAAATGATATATGTTATATGTGAATGTGTTGAGTGACTCAACTCAACTTGAGTCTAGTGATTATTTTTGTAGGTAGAGAAGAACTTGGTTGTGTGCTTCTCATAACGCCACTTTATTGTCTTATTTTGTCCTTTTCCCTCAAACGAAAAGGCTTTGGTGTTTGCTTCGCGGTGACAGTCACTTGTTTTTACTGTGAGTTTTTGTCCTCTGTCTTCAAGTCTGAGGTTTTTTCTATCAAGTCGAATTCAAAATGGTTGATGCTTGGATCGAGCAAACTCTGCCTCAAGTCCTTTCCTCACTCACCACTCAACAATCCTTCAAGTCAACATTCTCAGCCTTGTCGAGCAATGCTGCCCGTGTCCACTTTTGTCATGTCCAAAAAGAAGTTCAACATTGGGTTGATTCGTTTGTGACTAAACGGAACCGTCTCAAGTGCTCTATACTACTGCTATCGAGTACCGAAAGAAGGGAATTGATCACTTTGGTGAGCACAAATACGAAAGCGCTATTCAACTTTACAGTAGAGACATTTGTTTTGTTCCTCAAATTGGTTTGGACAAGACTGCCTATCAACTGCCATTTGCATATGTAAATCGTGCTGCTGCTTACTTTCAACTTGGTCAATACGACAATGCGTTGAAGGACATCGAGTATGTTAAGTTAAAAGCTTTATTGATGAAGAATAAAAGTACAGAATGGTTTGGTTGAACTAAATAGGCACTGCGCCATACAAAGCCACCAATAGTGAGACTTGGTCAGTAGAGCCAGAGGGAGAGTTGATCATCAGGACAAAGTAGACACAATCTAGGAAGTAGAAGAGGTGTGTTAGCACAAGTCGTGGAGACAACTGATCAGAACACATACGAGACACTCAGTGATTGAGCACATCAGCAACACGTGCTTATAAAGACAGTCGAGTTCGGCTATGTCCACACTAAGTGACAATAGACATAGTGGCTTCACTATGACTAAGCATAAGATGACAAACGGTCATGCAGAGAGGGAGCCACTTCTCAACAGAGTATGCCTTGACTTTTGGTCTGGATCAATTCAAGCCAGTCACCAGATTACAACTTTATAAATGTGACTGTCTCATTCGACTGGGACGTACCTCAGAAGCCAAGGAATTCCTGAACTCTATACATAAACTAACCGATGACGAGAAAGACACTAAACATTGGATTGAGCTTTTTGATCGAATCAGTTTGGATGATGACAAAAAGAAGAAGGATGATTCGAAGCCAAAGGCGGGAAATGTTTCCCTAATCTCCAAACTCACAAACAAAGGACTGTTCAAATCAAACGAGAAAATGTCTTCGTTTAGTACCAAAGTGGCTGTGCAGTATGATGAGGTGAAAGGTGAGATTTGTTTTGATTATATTCTGTTCTAATTCTTCTTCTTCGCGATTCTTATAGGTCGACATTTGGTTGCAAAGGAGGATATTCAATTTGGCGATATTCTCGCAGTTTCTCGACCTTATGCCACCCTTTTGGATTCAAAGAATGATCCACTCAAATATTGTCATCACTGTTACCGTGATATTTATTCTGAATCAATTCGTCCAATTGCCTGCATTGGTTGTTCGAGTGTTGTGTACTGTTCCGAAGAATGTCGTACTGAATCGGCTAAATCGTATCATCGTTACGAATGTGACCAAACCGATTTGTTGGTTCAATTGCCCAAATTTGCTCGAATGGCACTTCGTATGCTGTACCGTGCTGGAATGGATCAGATTCGTTCGGTTGTGGATTCTCCTCCAAAAGAAGCAAACCACCTTTCCGAACAACCCGATGACCACTATTCTCATGTGTACCAATTAGTCCATCACTCGCATGGGCCACTGAAGGATCTGAACATTTCGTACGAAGAAATGTTGAAATCTTCAATTTTAGCTTGTCTACTGCTTCAACTGGTCAAGAAAAGCAATTTCCAAATGGACCCAAAAGAAGAGGATTGGGAGTTGATTGGTGGTCTTTTGTTGCGTCATCTTCATCAATTGCGTTTCAACACTTTTGACTATTCTCCTTTGAACAAAGAAAATGAATCAACAATTTTGTTGGATCTCTACCCAACGTTCGCATCTACACTGAATCACTCCTGTAGAGAAAATGCTCGACTCAAATCACCACCAAACAACCAAACTGCTTGTATCCTTCAAGCAGCTCGAACAATTCAGGCTGGAACCGAAATTACAATTCCTTACTTGAGAGATCGAGAGCCCGCTGAGAAGGAGTTTTTGGAACATAACCAAGTTTCGAGAATGGCGCGACTTTTTGAGAACCGATATTTCAGCAAATGTTTCTGTGCTCTGTGTACATTTTATGTTCGCAATACACCATTTGGACTTTCAGATACTGAATATTTAGCGATCAAATGTAGTTACTGTAGCAACTTGATGGAACTCACGTCTGAAGACAAGTCCGAGTCAGAAGTGTTCAGTTGCACTAACTGTCCATTGACTTTCGACAATTCTGAGATGAAAGAACGCTATCGAGAGATTGGTTTGACTCGAAAGTCACTTTGTGATGCTCAAGAATTCCTCAAAACATGTCAATCCAAGGAGAATTTTGTTAAGACGATAAAGTCATTTGCTGAAAAACTTTCTCCCTGGCTTCATCGCGATTCGACATTGCTCGCTGGTCTTCTGTGCACGATTGGACTGAAATATTTGGACCACGGTGAAGTTGATTGTTGGTGGACCTACACAGAAGACTTTCTCTCGTTTCAAGATCGCATTTTTGGAGTGGAAAGTGTGTGCATTATGGAGTCACTTGATATCTTCCGAAGCTTAGTAATCGAAAAGGTTGGTCCGCAAAAGATGCAAAACTTTAAGTTACACAACAACGAGGCGTATGAACGCTTTTTGACTCGAATGAAGATGTTGAAGCAGCTGAGACGTAAACACTATCCATATTACCGATTCTTATCGTAATTCTTAATACTGATCTTATTTCACTTAATCTGAATAATCTTTTCGATTCTCTCTTTTTACTCGATAACCTTTTATTATTGACATATTGATATTTAATCTATTAAAACCTCTTAATTAATTATGGTTTAGGTTTATTTGTTGTCAATTTCTCTATAATTAATGTATTTAGATAATGTATTTTTTCAATCGAAGTAGCGCAACTGATTTTTGCATTTTAGTTATGTTATTAATAAACGTTATATGTGAATGTTGAGTCTGATGATTATTTTGGGAGAAGCCTCTAGTAGAGCGTTGAGCACTCAAAACACGCTCTGTTCTTTGTTGTCTCTTTCTCTCCAAATTGCGCAGCACTGCTTTGTGTGTTGTGGTCGAGCAGACACAAAAGGCCTCTGTTTTGCCTTCGGTCCGTTATGCTCATTCTATCCTCCCATCTCCGTCAAAAGTCCTGATTTAAAAAAATGGCGGACGCTTGGATCGAGGAAACTCTGCCTCAAACCATTTCCACACTCACAACTCAACAACACTTTAAATCACAATTCTCAGCCTTGACCACCAATGCAGACCGTGTACAATTTTGTCAATCCCAAAAAGAAGTTCAACGTTGGCTTGGTCTGTTTGTGAGTAAATTTTCGGCCAATCGAACTGGTTTGAAGTGCTCTACTACTGCTGTCAAGTTCCGAAAGAAAGGAAATGATCACTTTCGTGAGCACAAATTCGAAAGTGCTATTCAACTCTACAGTAGAGCTATTTGTTTTGCTCCTCAAATTGGTTTGGATGAGACTGCCTCCGAACTGGCATTGGCATTTGAAAATCGTTCTGCTGCTTACTTTGAAATTGGTCAATACGACAATGCGTTGAAGGACATTGATTTTGCGCTGACTCTTGGTTATGGTCAATTCAAATCGGAAACCAAATTACAACTTCTTAAATGTGATTGTCTCATTCGACTGGGACGGGCTTTGGAAGCTGAGGAATTTCTGAACTCTATACAGAAACCAACCGATGACGAGGATGACAGTTTGCATTGGATTGAGCTTTTTGATCGAATCAGTTTGGATGATGACAAAAAGAAGAAGGATGATTCGAATCCAAAGTCGTGTGATGTTTCCCTAATCGCGAAACTCACAAACAAAGGACTGTTCAAGTCAAACGAGAAAATGTCTTCGTTTAGTGCCAAAGTGGCTGTGCAGTATGATGAGGTGAAAGGTGAGATCTGTTTTGTTTCTGTTCTGTTTGTTTAATTTGTTTTTTATTCTTTAAGGTCGACATTTAGTTGCTCAAGAAGATATCGAGTTTGGCGATATTCTTGCCGTCTCTCGACCATATGTCACTTTTTTGGAATTGAAGAAAGATGTCCTCAAATATTGTCATCACTGTTGTCGTGATATCTCCCTCGAATCAAATCCAATTCGTCCAATTCCCTGCATTGGTTGTTCGAGTGTTGTGTACTGTTCCGAAGAATGTCGTACTGAATCGGCCAATTCATATCATCGTTACGAATGTGGACAAACCGATTTGTTGGTTCAATTGACTCAATTTCCTCGAATGTCACTTCGTATTCTGTATAGTGCTGGCATGGATCAGATTATTTCGGCCGTTAATTCTGTCCCTGAGAATGGAAACTATATTTCCGAACAAGCAGAAGGTCACTATTCTCATGTGTACCAATTAGTTCATCACTCGAATGGACTTTTGAAGGACCTAAAGATGTCGTACGATGAAATGTTGATATCATCAATCATGGCTTGTTTGTTGCTTCAATTGGCCAAGAAAAGTAATTTCCCGATCAACTCCAAAGAAGAGGAAAAGTTGATTGGTGGTATTTTGTTGCGTCATTTCCATCAATTGCGTTTCAACACTTTTGACTATTCTCTACTTATCAAAGCTGAATCGCCACTTCTGTTGAATCTCTACCCAATGTTCGCTTCTACCCTGAACCACTCCTGTCAGGCCAATGCTCGACTCGAATCACCATCACCAAAATACCAATCTGATTGTCTTCTACAAGCGGCTCGGCCAATTCCCGCTGGAACCGAAATTACAATTCCTTATTTGAGAGATGAGTCAGGATGTGCTGTGAAAATCGCAGATTTGTTCAAAGACCAACATCTGGTTAAATGCTTCTGTGACCGATGTTCATATCGTGCTCGCAATACACCATTTGGCCATGCCGGTGGCTATTTAGCTCTGGGCTGTAGTGACTGTGGCCACTTGATGGAACACTCCTCAAAGCATCGATCCAAGTCAGAAGTGTTCCGTTGCACCGCCTGTCGACTCACCATGACCAATGCTGAGATGAAGAGACGCTATCTCACCTTTGGCCGCCTACAACTTTCGTTTCTTCAACTCTATCAATCCAATCAGAATGCACTTTCGAAACTACTGAAAATCTTTGAACAAATTGAAGCGCTACTTCATCGCGATGCAGAAATACTTTTCGATCTTCGAGGCATTCTCAGTATGTGCTATCTCAAAATCGGTCGACTGGACAAGTGGTGGGACTGTAGCGAGCACTTTCTCTCAATCTATGAACGCACTTTTGGTGTGGAAAGTGTTGAACTCATTGAAGCATTCAATTTTGTGCCAAGAGTGGGATCGGTTGAGATGACCAATCCGGAAATGATCCAACTTTTTCAACAACAGAACAATGAGGAATATGAACGTTATTTGGTGAGGATGGAACAGTGGAAGCAACTTAAACTTAAATACTATCCAGATTATTGACGATACTGTTTCTATTACTAATCTTATTTCTGATTAATCTGTAAAATATTTTTAGATTTTCACTTTTATCGATAACCTTTTTCATCATTATTATATCATTAATCACATTTAATTGCTTGATTCCAACAAAGACATATTTTCTATTGCCCAAGTTTGCGCGAATGTCACTTCGTTTGCTGTACCGTGCTGGCATGGATCAGATTCGTTCGGTTGTGGATTTATCTCTTGAGGATGCAAGCTACCTTTCAGAACAACCCGAAGGTCACTATTCTCATGTGTACCAATTAGTTGATCACCCGGATGGATCTTTGAAGGGCCTGAACATTTCGTGCGAAGAAATGTTGAAATCGTCAATTTTGGTTTGTTTGTTGCTTCATTTGGTCAAGAAAAGTAAATTCCCAATGAAGCCCAAAGAAGAGGAAAAGTTGATTGTAGGAATCCTGTTGCGTCATCTCCTACAATCTCGTTTCAACACTTTCCACTTTTCTCCATTCAACAACAAAGAATCTCCATCATTTCCAGTTGTGTTGAACCTGTTCCCACTGTTACATAAACACAATGTTTGCGGTAAAAATGGTCATCATGCAAACTGATTGCCAAAGCTGTTATACGCTTTTACAAGTAACAAGCAGTGATTGTAAAAACTACTTAAACGAAAGAAATTGTTGCTGGTGAAATCACTTTGAGTATTAAACTTAAGGAAAGCTTTACTTTAAGTTCTTCGATTTTACTTGAAAATACTTCAAGTTTGTTCGTCCATTTTCAATCCGCATCATCAGAATCGAATCAATCTTCATCATCACCATGTCCCGTCTGTCCCACTTACCCGATCTATGTATTCTGTCAATCTTCGCTCACATTCCTCTGGTTGAAGTTATTTGCACTATCGGCGGAGTGTGCAAGAATTGGTCTAGATTGCAGAAAGACGAGTTGAAGCGCAGAAGAACCCTGGGATTCTATCAAGATATGTCCGACGAGCAATGGTATTATGACCAGAAACGAAATCCATTTGGAAGTGACTTAATCGAGCACGTTCGTCGTGATGATGGATCGCCTTGGGCACGAGAACAATCACACAACCAGATAATGCACAATGCTCTGCAAGTGCCTGGTGATGTACTGACCCAAGGATTCACAAGTAAAATTATGAAAATCTTACCTCGAATCACTCATCTCAGTATGGAGCAATGTATTTCACGTTTCTCAGTGAGTTCTGCTGTGGGACAGATGATTCGTCTGATTGAACATCATGCAAAAGGACTGATATCGCTCAAAATTAATTTTCTCTATTACTACGCTGACAAACCAACCGAGCGCGAACTCAACCATCTCGAGTGCAATGTGCTCGCACTGTTTGACTGTATCAATCGGCTCAAATCACTTCGACATCTCATGTTGAATGTAAAAAATCGAGATATGATGAAAATCGGTCCCAAACTCAGATTGCCCATTATGTCTCGCTTGAACACTTTTTGCACTGTGGAACATGAAATGCCAATTTATGTGTGGACTCAGTACGCAAACGAAGGAAATGTTCAAATTAATTGTGACAGAGAATGTTCGCTTGAGAGGTTGCTTCCGCTTGCTCCAGAGTTTTCCACCAAATTTGTTCGTGTCTTAATTGAAAATAACCTAACTATTCATGATTGCGACAGAACTAGGCAGTTTTGTGAACAATTCAGCTCACTCGTCAGTCTTTGTCTCACAATGGAATCAATGCCAATGACCATGTTGGCTCGATGTCTTTCACAGTTGACTCAACTAATTCATTTGAAATTGAAATTCATTTCTTGGAAGCGTCCAATTCCTCAAAATGAACGAATAGCTCCACTCAAAATCGCCCAAGTGTCCTCAATTCGTCTGCTCACATTGAACATCCACACCAAATCTCATCACGACACCGAACGTCTTCACATCTCCGAAATATTTCCCAACCTTCAAGTGCTCGATTTGAGTCACATCATTGAAAAGTGCAATGAATGCGCTCTCGGTTGTGGCCAATCGATTGGCCGAAATGAACCCGAATATCGTGCCAAATTTGAGCACTGCATGAGACTAGCACGAAAGCCATATCGTCGTTGTACCAAGCTGCACACCATTAGACTCTATTCGCATTTAACGCATCGAAGTATGATTACTATTGATCAGTTGTGAATGTGTTTCTTTATTTCCATATCAATCAATCAATTTTTTCATCTGTAAATGTGAAGTGACAAATGCAATGATTTATCAAAGCGGATATATATTCGAGTGTAATCTCAATCTAACAGGATTTTGGTAAAAGGATGTTGCATTTTTATTGACATCTGCTATAATCAAGTATTGTTGATCGATATTGAAATATATTTTACAAACTAGAAGTTGTTTTTTAGTTGAAAAATGTTTGCAATACAACTGAAATTGCTTTTGATCCACTTGGCAAGTTTGTGTCTGATTATTGATTCGAGCAATAAGTCATCATCGAATGAGAAATGTTACTTCATCAATCTGCAAAGTAAAATAGCTGAAAAAATATTAAATAATTAATAATGTTTTATTAGTGCTTCAACATGCCATGACAACTTCCAGGATCAATAGCCCAATTTTACTTCAAAACATCTTCCGATTGAAAATTGTCTTGCCACACCAATTTCCACGTTATTTTACATTGGTGATGGATGAAGTAACATTTCTCATTCGACAATGACTAATTGCTCGATTCAATGATCAAACCCTAACTTGTAAACAAAATCAAAAGCAATTTCGGTTAAATTGTGAACATTTTAAAACAAAGTTTATGATATTGTTCTTGCCCAGTAAATATTTTACAAAATATAAGTTTTGTGTTTCATTTGTTATTTTCGTATGGAAAATTTACGTATTGAGAATTCGACATTTGTCATACATAAATTACTTTTCGTGTTCTTGTCAAATTTGTGTTTGGTTATTGGTTCGAGTAATGAGTCATCTTCAACTGAGAAATGTTACTTCATCAATCAACAAAGTAAAGAAACGTGGAAATTGGTGTGGCAAGACAATTTTAAATCTGACGATGTCTTGAAGGAAAAGTGGGTGATTGATGATGGAAGATGTAGTGGAGGTATGTTTATAATGTTTCTGGAAAATATTAATTAATTATTATTTTACTTATTAGCTTGGGTAAACCAAAAAAAAGTTGCAGTATAAAAAACAATGTAAAACTTCTCGATGGATGTTTGGTGATGAGGCGCAAAAGAAGAAAAATATGATCAATCGAATTTCACTGGCGCAATGTTGACCACAAAACAAAAGTTTGGTTATGGTCGATTCGAAGTACGAACTGCACTTTCGGTGGACAATGTTCGGTCATTATTTTCTACAACAACCGGTGATTGGAGAATAGATGGATTTTTTTATCATGAATCAGTTTGATAATGTTTTAAAAAGTTATTATGTTGCTGCATTTCCAAACAATAATAGAGATTCAAAAAATAACCAATTTGACATTGATTATTCTTCATTTCATCTGTACGGAATGGAATGGTCAGAAAATGAAGTTAAATTTTTCGTAGATGACCATTTCAGTGAACCCATACTGCTCAATGCAACTCGAAGGATCAAACCAGAACAACAAATTCGATTGACGCAAGGGGTTTTTGATGATAATAAACCACTTCCCGAAAAGCACAATTGGAAATGTCCTCTTTCCATTGTGGACTATGTTCGAGTTTATGAAAAGGTGGCTAATCCAAATGTTGGGTTGAAGTTGGAGCTGTGTGAAGAACAAAACGATGTGGATCAGTCGAGTAAGAAGCAGAGAGAACTTGTCAATTCGATTTGTTCTGTCCAAACTTATCCGGAATCACTTTTGCCAAACATAAACGAAATCGGTCAGTGATTTATACAAAATATCATATTACTAACACATTTGTCATAGACAAATCCGCTGGTTACAATTGGGAACCATGTGGAGGTAATTGTGAGCAGTACCAAGATGAAAAGTGTTTCCAAATAATCGACCATTCAACATATTCATTTGAAAGTGCAATCGAAAAATGTAATTCATTATAAAACATGTCCGAATTGGTGATTATTTAGTCAGATGAAGAGCAAAACTTTTTGTCTAATTATCTATTTAAAATTCACAAGAAAGTTGACAACTTTTGGATTGGAGCCAAATATTCAAACACGAGCAAATTGTTTAAATTGTTGGATAATTCAGAGCTGAATTTCGTCAATTGGCATTCGAATTATCCCATTGTAATAGACCAATTCAACAACATTTGTGTGCAAATGCAGTCTTACAAAGGTTTGGTTGGAAAATGGAAAAACGAACCTTGCGAGACTAGAAATGCTGTTGTGTGCCAAAAGATGCAACTCTGGCCAATTGAACAACTGCAGGAATCGTTTTTGAATACAAGACACCAATTTAGTGTGCAAAACAAAATTATTCACGATTTAAAAAACGAAATTAATATTTTGAAACAGAATCCTGGTAAAATGATCTTATACTTAAATATCATAGTCGTTTTTGGCTCCACCCGTACCGTACTTATTTAGTTTACACAGAAACTCCTCCTTAATCTGAATCTGCGTTTTATGAAGCCAATCAGGAGAGTCTACAGTGTGATTTGTGTGAGCGTGTGTGCCTATGTGATGAGTGTGCAGGAAAGCAGTGACTAAACGACACAGCCTCACTCAACTCAGTCCCTCAAATGCGCGTTTTTTGTTTACACACAAACTCCTCCTTTTCTTGAATCTGCTATTAATGGAGGACAGCACTGTAAAAGGCAGAGGCACTTTGAGTACGTCCAATAAGTAAGTGAACATCAATTTATTCGTTGTCTTGTGTTTCGTCTGTGAGCAGACTAACTTACTGAACACAGAGCACAGTCACATTCTGTGCTGTCCTGTCCGTGTCATCCGTTGGGGTCGCCACCGCTCACGCGCTCACACAACAAATCGGTCGAGCGTTTGTGTTTACTTTACTAATATCTCAGCTGTTGCTTTTCACATTATTTTGTTTTGGTGTAAATGTTTGATTGGTCTTATGGTTAATTGAGGTTTACTGAATTGATTTGTCTTAATTAAGGGTAATCTCTGCTTCTGTGTTCATTGTGTGTTTTGTTGATTTGCTTATCGTCAATGTTTTGTTTTGACATCGAAACCAAATATCTACAAAACAACCAAAAATGTGTTACTTAAAGAACCCGAATCGTTTCTTTAGTCATCACTATTTGCGAAATAGGCCAATTTTCACTTTGTTATGCAAAAGTGAGTATCTGTTTACTAAATTTGAATAGACCAGTTTAATCTTTGTTATTACTTTTCTAGATATTTCTATTATATCTGACGAAAGCGAACTGGCTGGCGACATGTTGTCTATTACATCTATTCTGAATTTCTCCACGTTTGGTGCCTATTTTTCAATTTTTGTTCAGCAGCTTGGGAAACAGAGTTCACGGGCAGACAAGCTGTGGTTGGTCATAACTGGAAACTTTTTTCAGCGCATAGTTCAGACCTCTATGGAAATACCTAATGTCTAAAGCTAAGTGGCATAAAATCACCGTCGCGGATGTGTTTCTCCATCGAATGACAACTGTAATACTCAAGTTGAGTAACTCAACAAGTGTATTCGGTCTTTTGTACTTTTGCCATCTACCACGAACCCTGCCCTACCTCAACTTCCACAAATTCTGTTTGAGTGAAGTAGTTTTGTATCAACTCAGTTCCAGAAAAATGAATCACCAGGATTATCAAATTGAGAAATGTCTTTTTACATATTGTGATTGAACATGCTGACAGAAACATATTTCATTGAGTGCATAAAGTGTTACCAATTGTGAACAAATGTACAAAGAAAATGTTTGCATTCTCTGTCTTCCAAATGAAATGTATCCCTATATATTTCAGGCAGGCAAACCGTCTTTTCGCTACAAAATTTATATTTGCGAAAATCATCACTATATCATGAAATGATATAATATAATTGTTTGCAAACTACTATGTTAATAAAATGTTTAAATTAATATTTGTTAGTCTCAACGAGTTTTGCCAGTGTGCATCACACAAGTTATATTTAACAAAGTTTCGGAAGAAGAAAACAAACTAAAACTCAACTTCTACACAGAATTAGTGCCATCAGCAATCAGCCAAAATGTATCTGATTTGATGTGCATCGAACAAGACATTTGAATGATAACTGTTAGTGCAGACATCAAATGAAACAATTATATGCCTTTCTGTCAAATGATGTCAATTTACAGAAGAATCTATCCATGATAATTGAGGACAAGTTGACCAATTGTTTGGTCAAATGAAACTGATTTAATTTTTCACATAGTGCACTCAAAAATCCGCAAAGTTGGGAAGTGAAGTTAACAAATGTTAATTTGGGGAGTAAAATTTTACATAGAAGCACATTGTGAAGGAAATTTATTTCGGTGATAATTGTCTTGGTTTTGGGGCGCCTGAGCGGGATCACTATTTGAGTGTACTGCTTTGTGGACAATATCCGTCGACAACAACCGCTAAATCGTTTTCACAGATTTGCAGCCTCAAAAACTTGAACAGTATTTTGAGTTGACAAACGATACTAATTCTCACCAATGGTATCGATAGTTAGCAGACATTTCATTGATATTGAACTATTCATACGCTCAAATTGGAATTTGACTTGCAGCAAAATACAATTAAAATTACACTCAAATCTTTTTGTCACTATTGGTTTTACAAGTTTAAGTTATTGTTTGAACAGTTTACTCGTTTGGGGGACAATTACGTATCTACTCGAGTATTATAAGAAAAGTTTGTCAGCTTTTCTATTGAATCTATTAAACAATTGATATTCTTTCACTTGAAATCACCCGAAGGGTGTTTTTTTTACAAGAAAAACAAACCGCAGCGCAGCGGAGGTTTCGCAAGAGCGTGAAGCCAGGCTTTAGCCGCTTCACGCCTTGCGGTTTTTCTTGTAAAATTTTAACTTTTTATTTATAATTCTAAATTATCTTCAGTATTTTCAGTTCCACTTGGTTTTATCTATGTTCAACTGTCAAATCAATCAGAGCCCAAATCTCTTTGGCCTGCTGTACAATGGAAAGATGTCACCTCGGAGAATGCGGAATTATTATCTTGTGCTGAGGGAGGAGGTGCAGCACAGTTTGAACCTGAAAATTCTCCGAGAAATGTGGCAATGCGTGTCTGGAAAAGAGTATGACTTATCAGTTGGAAAAATAATACCTATGATGAATCGAAACTCATATTTATGAAGGGCTTATAAAAAGAGTTTTTCATAAATGACGTACAAGATAATAATAAATTAACAAAACAGTTTATTGAACATTTTTAGTTCATTTGCCACAATGGAAGCAAGGGTTAAAAGGCTTGCCCAACTCTCGGAGGGTTTTACCACATTTACAGGAGTGGAATTGGTAGTTGGAGGATGACCATTTGCGTGTTGGCTTGCAATATTCTAAATGATCAGATTGAGGATGGAGAGTCGGCCTTGACAGGATCCTCCTCATGGAACTGATTACTCAAGGTTTCATTCCATTGGTCATAATCTGTGCCGGATTCTGGTTCCTCCTCTTCATCCTTGAACAGGCGATTCAATCCCCAATTGTCCAAATCATCCCACTCTGGTAAAGGACTCTTGGATGGATCCAAGTTGCGACTCGAAGTTGATTCAGGGCGACGAGGTGGAGGATTGTGTCTAACCATTTGAGCTCGAGCATGAGAAGTAGGATCTGGATATCTTCTCTGTGGATTGTAGGACTTAGTCGACACGAATTGTCTTTCAGGATTCGATGCTTCAGTGTCAGTAGGGTTGTTCCATTCCTGATAAGTGACTCCAGTCGGTTTGAGAATCTCCGGATTCCAGTGAGAGGACGCCTCGTAGTCCCGAGAATCATCAGAAAGATCCTGTGGAAAGGAAGCAGGCTTCAGGCCACCAGTAATTGCCTCAGCATCTTCCTGGTACTGTTCATCCAATTGGTTCCTCATGGGTGAACTTGTTGAAGAACCGAAGTTATCTTCTCCCCATTCAAATTTGGCACCACATCGGGGGCAAATGGTCGCGATCTTGTAAGGGCTCACAACCTTGGTTACATCTATGAATAATTTGGTTAGTTAGTTATACCATTTTGAGTATTTAAACATACTTTTGAAGTGGTCTCCTTTCTTTTGTAGCTGTTGTTGGGGTCGTTCTTGGTTAGTCGGTGCTCGGCGTTCGTGAACTTGTCGTTCTTGAAAGTGGCGCTCCGGCAATTGCATCTCACGACCAACCTTCAAGTACCCGTTTCCAAGGTTCCGCCTCACCTCTTCATCGGGAAAGTTACACTTCGGACAGCGATAGTACCAGTTGACGGGCTCGTCGGGCACTTCGAGCCATTCCACATAGTCGGTCGGCTTGGGAGGACATTCCTTTTCGGGATAGCCACACTCGGGACAGCAGAAGTACGCATTGTCCGGTATCCATCGTTCTTCAAATACTTGACCATAGCATGCGCTACCAGCCATCTTGAGAGAGTCTTGGTCTTGGTTCAGACACACGTAAAGTAACTTGAGTAAGTTTCTTGGTTTAGAACAAAGCATCCACTCAAAGCGCAATTTATTCCAAAATCTTAGTACAAAACTATATTACTCAGTCAACAGGAAATGTTTGTGTAGGAATAGTTCAAATGTTGGGCTAGTTCCATTTGGAACATTCGAATTCGATTTTTAAATTGTTAAATCACCGCACTTTCTTTGGTTTCTTCCTCAAACATTTCAATTTCATTTCTTGTCCATTGTTTGTAGATTGTAGCTACGTAACGATTGACACGATGGCATAAGCTCACACTCTAAAAGAGTCTCGCTAAAAAGACAAAAAATGGCATTTGTAATTTTATTTGTTATTTCATGTTATACAACGAGTACATTAGTTATCATCTGTTAAAGAAAACTAGACTAAACATGATATTATTATTTAATTTAAATACAATCTAGATTACTAATTTTGCTGACTTAATTTCACCTAATATGCTAAATCTTTTTGGCTCCATTATTTCTCGATAACATTTCGATGCCGTTTAAATCTTTCTTTCTTTATTGTAAATACACTTTTTGCTTTTTGAATCTCTCAATAAAGATTCGATTAATGTCCTTCATTTCATTTCATAACAATCAACCCACCAATTCACAAATTCCTAAGACTCCTAACCAAATGATGGGACAATTCATGAATATACGCATTGAATATTGCAAGTAATCAAGTCGACCATTTCACCTTTTGCATCGCCATCATCATCCTCGAACCAAATGTCCAAATTAATTAATATTGTTTTAATTGCACATTCCATAAAAATTTGATGACATTTGGACATGTATGAGCAATAGAATACCGGAACGGATGAGTGAGGTCGGATTTTCCCAAATGTCTGGATGCCATTCGATTCTACACCATGTCAAAGGGTCTTGAGAATTTTTTCAGAATTTTTGGTCGTTCCAGCAATAGGAACGCGAATTTTGAAAATCCCCGCCTTTTTGACGGCGTTTTCAAGACCTTTTTGTAATAAATTTTTAAAAAATACTTGCTGACTGTACTTTGGTCTAGTTTTGAAATCAATGATCTGTCATGGTGTGGAGAAGATACCTGAGAAATTTTAGATTCTTTCAGTAATGTGTGTTGGAACTATGGTCTTGGAACTGTCGAAAAAAGTGTCATTTCTTACTAAATGTCCTTCTAAATGTATTTAACTTTCCCATTTTCACTAAAAATATATTATTCAGGCTTAATTATATATGTACCTTTAAACAAAGTACCCTCGGGTTCCAGAATCCGTTCCAAAATTTTTGGAACACTTCAAATTTTCAAGTTTGGTGTATATATATATCGTACTATACATATATAATTGAAAATACTTGGAAAAATATTTTAGAAATTAATATTATATTATAATCTGAAATATTTATTAAATTTTTAAAAGTTCCATTAATGAAAAAGCAAAAAAAAATCTATTTAACATTTGAAAAATATTTTTTGATCACGTCATGATATTTTTCAGGCAAACTGAAAGTTTTTCCAGAATAATCTTTTGAGTTTTTGACATTTTTTTCGCCAAAAGTCTTTGATTATAACATTTCATTTCTAGAATCCTCGGAACTTGTAGTTTCACATTCCTTATTAACTTCTTGGATAAAGAATTCAACTCCTTGGGTGTTGTTCGGTAAAAATGGGATTTCAAAATTAATTAATTCGCTTTGATCAATTCCAATGGTGAATGGTGGTTCGTAGCAATTTGATTCTAAATCGATTAACTCAAAAAATTCTTTGGCATTAAAATTTAAGTCATCTGGTTTTTTAAAAACACGAACAAATTTGACTTTTTTTTAAGATTGTGTGTTGCTAATTGGATTTTTTGCTTGTAATTGTTTCATATTCTTTCGTGCCAGCTCGATCAATTTCAGGGCTTTCTGTTTAACATTTGAATCTTCGTGAAAAAGCATCGCAATTAGAACGTTTTCAGGATGAGCCCAATAAGAGTTGTTATTCAATGTTTTTCGTACATTAGCTTTCACTTTTTTCCAAACTTCTTTTTCGGATAGGTCTTCCGTTGTAGATTCATCGAACATTTCAAGAGTTCTAGAAATTATTTCAAAAAAAATGTCTTGGGCCCCAAGTGAACGATGGATTCTTTTTAATGTTGATCAAAACTGGAGCATACACTCCAACTATGAATCTTGTTGCTGCTTTCAAATTCAATTGAGGATTAGTTTTTGAAATAAAAACTCGACCAATTCGGTTAGCAGTTGTCATCCACCTTGCATGGCCAATATTTCCCAATTTGTAATCCATGATTGCTTTAATATCTCCTCGACATACATTCAACAATACATTAACACACTCAACACCTGAACGATGAAGCTACTTATGTTGTTGGTGTGCAGTGGACTGTGCCTCATCTCACTCTGGCCTGCAAGTGAGGTCAAGTGTGAGTGCTGCAAAGCAGACACTCAACTCTGGTGTGAGGATAAGGCGCAATGATGTATGGATTGTGGCTGGCCGGTCCCAGCACAAAATGGCAAAAAGGCACATTGTGGCGTTGGTAATTGCAATAAATGGGCCTGTAACTGTGAAGGCCGTTGCCGACAGCAGAAGTATGAAAAGAACGAATAGGACATTTGGACAGTAAACATTAATTAATGCTTTTCATGTTTTCAATGTTGATGTTTTCGATTTGTATTTGCAAATGTCTAATAAAGTTTTTGTTTTCGTCAATCAAACATTTTACTTGTCTTGAAAGTGCCCACTTTGTACAGACTGTGTTCAAAGGCTAACGGAAAATTTTGAAAACTATTTGGAGGAGCGAACGCACAAACTCATGCACGAGCAAAGCGAGGCCACATAAGGTCAAAGGGCACCGGAGATTTAAAAAATAATTAGTGATATGTTACACATAGATCTGTATTGAGGAATGAGTGGATGTGTAATACAATGTGTATGTCGCCCTGTGAAGACTCGTGGATGACTGAATTTTTTGCTTGAAATTAATGCTTTTTTTCTCCTCAATCGTGTCATTCTCACTTTATAGTTTGTAGTTTTTATTGTTTAAATTTTTGAAATATGCCAAAATATTGAACAAAGCGAAATCCAAAACGAGATATAATTGAACAAAAATAAAAAATCATCAAATTATAAAATATCTGGATTAGGGCGTCATCTGTCGGCATATGTTTTGAATGTTGAACAAAACAGAAGAAACTGAATAGTTGGCATCAATGTCGGCCAAAGCTAAAACTTTTGCAGCATTGTTTAACTTTTATCAATTTTGCCTGACATATTTTCTATTGCATTTCTCAAATGTAAATACACTTTTAATTGTTTTCTTTTAATAAAGACACATTTTCATTTTTGTCGGTGAATTCTTTTGCCAGTACAGATCGCTCAAAGTTGAACTTGTCCACCAACGCGCTTTTTGTTATCCTCTCTTTTCATGATAATCTTTCGACATCAATCAATAATGTGATGTTTGTCCGATTCAGACGTAAACATTCTACATCGAACACACACAAAACGATGTAACTAACAACAAACGGCACTTTCACATGCCAATAGTCTGTCTGTCTAGGTTGCATCGATCGCGCCGAGCTCTAACTGGTTCAAAGCAGTAGCATCGAGCAGATCGAATTACACTGAGCACACTAACAATCATCAACATTGGCATTTCATGTTTTGTTTTCTGTATAAGTCAGTCGGACTAGAGCAGTCGAGCGTACATCTGCTGTATCATTCCCATTTGTTGAATAAATCGCGTTCGTTCAAACTGCGTACTCAAAATGGCCGAATCTTGGATGGAGCAAACTATGCCTCAAGTCAAGTCCACACTCGCAACTCAAGCCTTTAATTCACAGTTCTCGGCTTTGACCACCAATGCGGACCGTGTACAATTTTGTCTTGCCCAAAAAGAAGTTCAAGATTTGGTTGGTCTTTTTGAGAGTAATGTTTGTTTGTTTACGGGCAAACAGACCGGTTACAAGTGCTATTCAATTTTACAGTGATGCCATTTGTTATGCCCCTCAAATTGGTGTTGACAACACTGGCGAACTGGCATTGGCATTTGGCAATCGTTCTGCCGCATACTTTCAACTTGGTCAACACGACAATGCGTTGAAGGACATCAACGATGCCTTGGCTTTTGGTTATGGTCAATTTGAATCGGTCACCAAATTACAACTACGTAAATGTGACTCTCTCATTCGACTGGGACGTGCTTCGGAAGCAGAAGAATTTCTGAACTTTATGCAAAAACCAACGAATGACGAAAATGACACTAAGCGTTGGAATAAGCTATTTGGCCTAACCAAATCGGGTGGGGACAAGAAGAAGAAGAAGAGTAATTTGTTTCCAAAAGTGTGTAATATTTCGGTTATCGAGAAACTCACAAACAAAGGACTGTTCAAATCAAACGAGAAAATGTCTTCGTTTAGTGCCAAAGTGGCTGTGCAGTATGATGAGGTGAAAGGTGAGATTCTGTTTTGATTCTGTTCTATTTGTTTAATTATTTTCTATTCTTATAGGTCGTCATTTGGTTGCTCAGGAGGATATCGAATTTGGCGATATTCTTGCCGTTTTCCAACCTTATGTCACTCTTTTTGGACTCGAAGGTTGAAATCATTAAATATTGTCATCACTGTTGTCGTGATCACATTGAATCAACTCCAATTCGTCCAGTCCCTTGTACCAGTTGTTCGAGTGTTGTGTACTGTTCCGAAGAATGTCGTACTGAATCGGCCAATTCATATCATCGTTACGAATGTGGTCAAACCGATTTGTTGGTTCAACTGCCTAAGTTTGCTCGAATGTCACTTCGTATTCTGTAGGGGGAGAGACAAGTCCGCGAAAAGACAAGTCCGCGAAAATAATTATTTTATTTTTATTTTTCAAGAGGGAGGAGCTTATTTTTGCGGAGATGTCTTAATTTAATTTAATAATTTAATTTTAAGATACCGCCATAAATAATTGTTTTCTTGATTTATTCCTTGCCATAGTGTCTCTGGGCCCAAGATAAGCCGAATTGAGTTTGTTTGTTACTTGCAGAGTGACTGTTAGGGGCAATTGAAAACAGTGTACCAATCGGGCAAGAGTTACGGATCAATGATCGCGGATCATCTCGAGCTCACTTACACAGCTTAACGTGACTCTGCCAAGCCAATTGGATGTGAAGTGCCATCGTCGAGGGTCCATCGACAATTAGATTGAACACTGAACTTAAATTCAACGTATTCATTGTTGTACGATTACTAGAAGTTCATAATATGATAATTTCGTAACCGTTCTTTTCTCTAGTTCATATTAGTTTATCATTCATACTAGATCTAGATGTCAAAATATGCAATACAAATGCAAACAATCAGCAACCAAAGCGTTTTGTGCCCTTGTGTGATACAAAATTGTTTTTGTGATTTGAAAATTTGTACTAAAAAGTACATAACCATATCGTAACTCTGACATGAACTAATTAGTCTTAAGGTCTTAAGATTGTATAAAAAAATAATAATGGATAAACAAAAGACTCACTAAATGAATTATTCTGAAGGAATTTATTTTTGCACAATCAGTTGGGAATTGTTTGTTGGGCAAGTCAAAGGTCATGAAAGTTGTAGAGTTGTGAAAATGTTACAAAAACTTTCGCGGATGTTTCACATAAAATTCTTTTTGGACATGTCCGCGAAAATGTTGTTATTGGCTGTAAATTGATGCAAACGACTTTGATATTTTCGCAAATGATTTTAAGCATTTTATGACGATTTTAGTGATGTAAATATGTTATAAAATTGACTTGTTTCATGTAAAATTCATTTGGGACAAGTCCGCGAAAATATTTTTATTGGTCTGAAAATAGATGGAAATGCATTCAAAAGAGATCCCGTGACACACAATTAATAGGATATTATTGGGTTGAACAAATATTGCAAAACAAAACAGCAATACAATCTTTATGACTACAACATGCAATCATGACAATCTTGCATCTGTTTGTTTACATCACGTGACTGTTGATGTAAGAATGCAGCACTTCTGCCAATCAAAATTGAGCAAGTGATTTTGATACACTTAAACGCACACACTTACACACACACAAACACACTTCTACTATGCGTGAGAATCTGTGCTCACGTCCTCCACCGACATGTTTGTTTGTTTGTTTGTTTTGTATAGCGCACTCACGCAGCCGAATCGTTAATAAAGACAAGTCCGCAAAAATGGATTTAAGTGAATAATTTACCTTTGTTAAATCATAAATTAATTTTCAGGATTATTCCGGACATTTAAAATTGTGTGCTAAAATATCAACGCTATTTACATTGCTCTTATGACCATAAACCGATTTTCGCGGACTTGTCCAAAATATCTTCTTTGAGACAAGTCCGCGAAAATCGGTTTATGGTCATATTTATGTTTTTTCAAGTCAATAAAATGTGTATAATCATTTGCAAAAAATTGAAAGCATTTTCACCGATTTTCTGGCCAAATATAAAAGATTTGCTAACTTGTCCAAAAATATTTTCTATGATTTATGATTTTAAAAAAGATTGAACGAGTAAAAACGTTGTCGGGACGTTTTATTTAAAGATTTCAAAACATAAGTTTGAAAAAATCTCCATTCCATGAGCTAATAGAAGACCAATAAGATTTACAATGAGAAGTATCAATGACCTACCAGACAAATGTCTACAGACCATCTTTTCAAAATCGCCTCTTCGAGATCTACTCCGAATTGATCAAGTCTGTCCCGCCTGGAAACGCATCCAACTGACTGTTTGTTCGAAGCGAACCAATCTCACCATTTTAATGGGCAAGGATCCAAAACGATTTATCCAACGTTCACCCTTTCAAATCCCTCATCAAGCACAATTGTTGAACTGTGAATCTTTGAACTGTGTTGTTTGATCTATTGAAAGATCAACAAAATAAACTCAACTTTGAGTGGCTCGATGTGCAGTCGGCGAAACAAATTGCACAACTTCTGCCAAATGTGAGCTCTTTCTGCATTTCAATTCGACGCGTTCGTCCGTCGATTTGTATTGGACAAAAATCCTGGGATGACAAATCGAGTACATTTATTTTGAGGTGCCAAAAAATGACGAAGAAGTTGAAGTAGAATTTAAGATCGTAAATTTTAACACAAAAATGTTTTCCATAACAAATATTTCTGCACTTGGGCAACCAGAAAATGGGCATAGTATATGAAACTCAATTATGGCCATTACCGGTAAGAGTATGAGGTTTGGATTACATTCATATGTAAGCAAAGCTCGGTTTGTTCGATCTCCTTTTGTCTACTTAGTTGATGATTTGACAGAAATTCAAGCTATCGAAATATCTTTTACAAATATGAATAATCACAATTTATCTCTGAGTTCATCATCAAAACAGAAATTTAGTTGCGTTTAAGTTTTAAATTTATTTTCGCGGACTTGTCAAAAAATTTAAAAATATAATTGTTTTTGAGACAAGTCCGCGAAAAGACATCTCCGCAAAAAACAAGCTCCGCCCCCTGGGAACGCCTTTACAAAAGTGTGCATTTTTGTGGATATGTCTTTTCGCGGACATTTCCTGTAGCCTTTAAAATTGTGTGCTAAAATATCAACGCTATTTACATTGCTCTTATGACCATAAACCGATTTTCGCGGACTTGTCCAAAATATCTTCTTTGAGACAAGTCCGCGAAAATCGGTTTATGGTCATATTTACGTTTTTTCAAGTCAATAAAATGTGTATAATCATTTGCAAAAAATTAAAAGCATTTTCACCGATTTTCTGGCCAAATATAAAAGATTTGCTAACTTGTCCAAAAATATTTTCTATGATTTATGATTTAAAAAAGATTGAACGAGTAAAAACGTTGTCGGAACGTTTTATTTAAAGATTTCAAAGCATAAGTTTGAAAAAATCTCCATTCCATGAGCTAATAGAAGACCAATAAGATTTACAATGAGAAGCATCAATGACCTACCAGACAAATGTCTGCAGACCATCTTTTCAAAATTGCCTCTTCGAGATCTACTCCGAATTGATCAAGTCTGTCCCGCCTGGAAACGCATCCAACTGACTGTTTGTTCGAAGCGAACCAATCTCACCATTTTAATGGGCAAGGATCCAAAACGATTTATCCAACGTTCACCCTTTCAAATCCCTCATCAAGCACAATTGTTGAACTGTGAATCTTCGAATGTGTTGTTTGATCCATTGAAAGATCAACAAAATCAACTCAACTTTGAGTGGCTCGATGTGCAGTCGGCGAAACAAATTGCACAACTTCTGCCCAATGTGAGCTCTTTCTGCATTTCAATTCGACGCGTTCGTCCGTCGATTTGTATTGGAGAAAAATCCTGGGATGTCAAATCGAGTGTAATCGATCAAATAATTCTGTTGCTTAAAAGTTGGTCAACCAGTCTGCACACATTGAAATTGTACATTTATTTTGAGGTGCCAAAAAATGACGAAGAAGTTGAAGTAGAATTTAAGATCGTAAATTTTAACACAAAAAGGTTTTCCATAACAAATATTTCTGCACTTGGGCAACCAGAAAATGGGTATAGTATATGAAACTCAATTATGGCCATTACCGGTAAGAGTATGAGGTTTGGATTACATTCATATGTAAGCAAAGCTCGGTTTGTTCAATCTCCTTTTGTCTACATAGTTGATGATTTGACAGAAATTCAAACTTTATGTTCTATTTCAAAAAAGCTATCGAAATATCTTTTACAAATATGAATAATCACAATTTATCTCTGAGTTCATCATCAAAACAGAAATTTAGTTGCGTTTTAGTTTTAAATTTATTTTCGCGGACTTGTCCAAAAAATTTAAAAATTTAATTGTTTTTGAGACAAGTCCGCGAAAAGACATCTCCGCAAAAAACAAGCTCCGCCCCCTGGGAACGCCTTTACAAAAGTGTGCATTTTTGCGGAGATGTCTTTTCGCGGACATGTCCTGTAGCCATTCTGTACCGTGTTGGAATGGATCAGATTCGTTCGGTTGTGGATTCTGCTCCTAAAGAAGCAAGCCACCTTTCTGAACAACCAGAAAGTCACTATTCTCATGTGTACCAATTAGTTCATCACTCTGATGGACCATTGAAGGATCTGAACATTTCGTAGGATGAAATGTTGAAATCGTCAATTTTGGCTTGTTTGTTGCTTCACTTGGTCAAGAATAGCAATTTTCAAATGGACCCAACAAAGAACGAGGAAATGTTGATTGGTGGTATTTTGTTGCGTCAACTCCTACAATCTCGTTTCAACACATTCCACTTTTCTTCATTCAACAACAACAAATCTCCAGTTGTGTTGGACTATTTTCCCAATGTATGCCTTAACACTGAATGGTTTAGTGATATTTGCGCGACTAGACATTTTGGTGCGATTTTCGGGCGATTTTGAGCGACTTTTGGTGAGGGAGGAGCCTAAAAAAGTCGCTTAAACGTCTATTAGCGCAAATGTCTTTTTGAGACATTTGAGCGACTTTTTTATTATTACACATTATTGTATATTCCTTTGATAAAAATTTTAAAAATAAATCTAAAAATTATCGTTATAGGAGAAATTTAAATTATCAAGCTTTTATGGAAATTTTTAGTGAGTTGATTCGGAATGTGTTTCAAAAGAAGTCTTAAGTTCTTAAGTCCAATTCGATTTGAAATAAATTTATATCACAATATCATATATATTAAACAAACTCGATAATGCCAGGCGCACAGTGTTAGGCTCGCAGCTGGAACACAAAAAACTTAAAATGATAAAAGACTAATTCAATGATTTGCAGATAGGACTGTCAGTCAGTTTTGAGTAATGTTAATTCGTGACCCCACAAAAACAAAATGGACTAAGAAACATATGATTCCTCACATCTGGAGCATATGACTAACAAACCACAGACATTTCTTTGTGGTTAATCGGTGTCATAAAAATACGTGTACTAGTAATCCTCGTTCTTGGATGGCTCAAATGATTTGGTTTTAATATTGTTGGCCTTTATATCTCCATCTGTTTTCTCAGTAAATGACTTTGAATGTTTGAGTTTGTGTATGGTTGCTCCTGGGGTGGTAAATGGGACGTACGTTTTGTATCCATTAGGATAGGTGTGCTGCAGTTGTATTAAATTAATTTTTATCTAAGCCAACCGACTTTCTTACGAATTTGGGATTCGGAATCACTACCACATAAATAATAAGTTGGACTTAAAGATTAAAACTTTACAATAGAATAACACTTAAACAAGATAGAGGACGTTCAAATTGATCAACAAACAAATCAAAAGAGCAAATTAGAGCAACATTCGTTTGACGTATGAAGGATAAGTAATAATAAATACGAATAATTTAAGCACGATTCCGTCATGAAAATATTTCTGATAATGATTGAGAACTAAAGTCATTCAACACTTGAATTCAATTTACATGTTTTCAGCAAAATAAACCAAATTAAATCAATTTTACAATCGGAGAACATATCTTAGTATAGCCCTGCCAACTCTGATTTGCCGGCGAGATGGGGAATCAGTATAGTACGTGATGAAAAGCAAAAATTATGACCGAGTTTGCTGTGTGACGATGCACCATGGTCAGTACATTGACAGTGATTTGACACTGAGTCTGCTGGCTGCCAAAACGCGCTATCTACAGTGATAAGGGAAAAGAAAAGAAAAGAGCAAGCAATATTTTTTACAATTCACGATTGTTTCCAATAGAAAATAGGATATTGTCCGTTATATCAATTTCTTTGTCCCACGATTGGTAGATCTGGGGGTTCCCCAGATGAATAAATAGATCTTAGCAAGCATTTTTGTGAAGAGAAAATATCCCCAAATAAGTAAATAGAATTTACCCCACAATTAGTTTTCGATAAGATTCCCCTTTTCGGCAATTTGACTTTCTCTTTGAAATCGAACTTTTTCTTTAGTTGGTGAGTCTTTGAAGATTCTCAAATAGTGTCATTGGATCTTATGCCCAAATTAGTTTGTGAAGTTTAACAAATGGATTTCTATTCCATTCAAATTAGACTTTATAAAGTTTTATTGTTGATATACAAAGTTTATAATAATTGAAACCCATTTGTTCTAAACTTACAGTTGCAAATTATAATCCAAACTATCTTAAGGTGAATAGTCCGTTGTTATTAATCTTTCCCCGCCTCCGATAAAATTTAAAGATTTAATTGGATTTTTTTATTCGAACAACCAATTTAAGGATATAATTCAAGGGACCATTTGACGAATTATCTTGACTCACATTTTGTGAGATAAGTTGAACTTACTTTGAATTTTTCGGACCACTAATTAGAGAATAAAATTCAACATTTCATATTGGGATTTTACCGGATCGATATTTGGGAGTATATCATCTACAAACTCTTTTGAGATATTTCCAGGCCGACAAATTGTGTGATAAGATCCACTTACTCATCTGGGAAACCACCAGATCGTTGGATATAGAAATTGTCCGGGTGTGTTTTGTTAGGAACTAATTGGGAATTGTGACATTGTAAAAAATATTGCTTGCCCTTTTCTTTTCCCTTATCGCTCACTGTAGATAGCGCGTTTTGGCAGCCAGCAGTCTCACGGTCAATGCACTGACCATCGTCACACAGCAAACTCGGTCATAATTTTTGCATTTCATCACGCACTATACTGATTCCCCATCTCGCCGGCAAATCAGAGTTGGCAGGGCTATCTTAGTAAAAAGAAATCAACCAAGTAAATTTTGTCAACAAACAAAAAAAAAGTCGCTTAAATGTCTTAATTTGAGATATTTGAGCGACTTTAAGCTCCGCCCACTCATTAACAGAGTGCAACAATGCACACAAATACAACATGCAGTGCAGCAAACAATTGAGCCATTTGTTGTCAACACGCTTCACTCCTCTCACCTCGAACATGCAAAAGTCGCTCAAATGTCTCATTTTTTGTTTTTGCTATAAAACGGTATTATTCTTATATCTTCACAGTTCAGTTGTTGAAAATAACTTCAAGTCTTGATTTCTTAAATTCTCTATGAATCTTTTGACATTAGCCTTCTGTTGGGGTTGTCTTTTCATCATCGGCTGCTCAACAAATCATTAAAGTGCAAGATCGATAGAAATTTACTAAAGTCGCCATTACAATTACAATCTAATTGCAATTCAATCTGGTTTCGGATATTTTGGCCATTTTCTCAGGCGACGTCCTCTCGATAATCAATCATCGTTAATTGTGAAGAATGAGCCGTAACAGATGTGGACATTTAGAAACAGGCTAGATTTTAGTCGCTAGAAAGATGACATAAAAAGTTTATGAGCCTCTATGCAAAGAAGAATTGGGCATTAATACGCCAAAAGTACCATGTCACAAAGAGCAATGTTACTTGGACATCAGTATAACAAATGAATAGTGAAGAGGGGAGAATTTGTTCTGTAAAATGAAATTTGTTTTCATTAATGGTGAACCTTCATTGACCCAGAAAGATATTCGTTCATTTTCATCTCTGATGGCCGAACATCAGTTGTGGGCAGAGTTTTGAATAAGAAATTTTTGAGGGAAAAATAACACCAAAGTAGGATGATAAGATTTGTGAAGCGAAAAACATAGCAATTGTGGCCAATTAGAGCACATAAACAAAGAATTATATTTGATTGGCATATGTTGAGATTTTGAAAATCAAAATGTTTTGTTTGTTTGATTAAATTGATTTCCTAAAGCATTTAATAAGAAACAAACCAAATTCAACCATTTTTAATTTCCGAAACATTTAAACCATAAAACAATTGATGCAAGTGATGCTAAATAAAAAATTTAAAAAAAGTCGCGCCAATGTCTAAAAATAAGACATTTGAGCGACTTTTAGCCCCTCCTCCAAAAAAAAAGTCGCTCAAATGTCTTATCACCGTGTCGCTTCCCTGAAGTTCTGCAACTCACTTTCTCGATGGTGAACGTCAAGCAAATGAATCACTGGACGATTTCTGGGGCTAAACGGCGCTATTTCACCACATCGAGAGTGGCAAAGTTTATGATTCGGAATAATGAAAGTTTGTTATTGTGAAAATTTAAAATTATCTGATAATTTATCAGATATAGATTGTGAACTAAAATCGACCAATTCTTTTATTCAATTTGCGTGATTACGGCAAAACAAACTAAATTCAATTAATTTTTAATTCACAGAACATATCATATAGTCAAAAGTAATCAAACAAATAAAAAGTCGCTCAAGTGTCTTATTTTGAGACATTTGAGCGACTTTAAGCTCCTCCCCCTTTCTCATTAACATAGTGCAACAATGCACACAAACACAGCATGCAGTGCAGAAAACAATGAATTTGTTGTCAACACGCTTCACTCGACTCACTCTGACTGCGTGCATGCAAAAGTCGCGCAAATGTCTCGTTTTTGGCGACTTTGTTGTTTGTGATGTAAAATGGTTGTATTCTTTTCTTCTCACTTCAGTTGTTGAAAAACTCTATTGATTCGCTTCACTCACTCGCCTTTTGACTGCTCCACCCGAGTAAACAAAACTATTTCTCAAAATCTCAAAATTGTTTGTTTATTCACTGTGAATACATTTAGCCAGCAGTGAAATTATCAAAATCCATTCACCACTGGTGAATCACCAGAACAAGTCAAAACAACTAATTTCCACACTTCCACTTTCTAATTCACACAGTTGTTGTTCACTCACACAAACTCCCATAAATTCAATAATCTGTCTTGTGCTGTCCAGAATTATAAACACTTTCGCTGCATTGAATTATGCAATTAATTAATTTTGTACATAATAGATTGATATTATCCAAAACAATTCAGGTCCATTGGGTTGTTAGAGAAAAAAAATTGAATAAACCCTAAGTCACCTATGTAACTTGGCCATGTTTAAAGAATACCTATTTAGGTAATTTGGTTTAAAAAGGTCAATAGTTCCATCTCAAGCCATTCTAGTCCATAAGGAAGCTAATAAGTATAAATATGTTCCAGGAAAGTAGCATGGAGTTTTGTAGTGTCATTTAGATGCCTTCAATATTAATTTTACAAAAATTCGCTCCAAAATATTTTTTGAGACAAATGAGCGACTTTAAGCCCCTCCTCCAAAAAAAAGTCGCTCAAATGTCTAGTCGCGCAAATGTCTTACCACCCACTGAATCACTCCTGCAAGGCCAATGCCGTCTCGGATCACCAAACAACGAACGTGTCTGTCTCCTTCAAGCAGCTCAATCAATTTCTGCTGGAACCGAAATTACTATTCCATATGCAAACGATAAAGTTGATATTAAGGATCGGAAAATTTCAGAACATTTTAAGGATCGATATTTGTTCGTATGCTCCTGTGCCTATTGTATGATTGAGCGATTGGAAGGGGAGATTAAACAGTTGAACATTAAAAATTTAATTTAAATACTACCCTGATTACAAATTTTGCTGATCTTTCTTCGCTTAATCATCATGATCTTTTTTAATCTCTCTTTTCTCGATAATATTTCGATGTCATTAATATCTTTTTTTCCTTATTATATTATAAACTTTATAACAAACATATTAAAAAATACACTTTTTGTTTGAATCTCTCAATAAAGACTACATGAATGTTCATTATTTTCCAGCGAGTTCTTTTGCGATCGCAGTACAGTCAAAGTTGAAGTAAAAGAATTGAATTGGGTTAATTTGGATTAGATGGATGATGCATACTTGATGGAATTGACACGAATTCCCTTTGGACCCAACTCTAGGGCCGAGGTTTTGGTGACCATATCGACGGCTGCTTTCGAAGAGCTGTAAACAAAGGCAAACTACCGAAACAGAAATTGATTTGCCATAAACACGGAAATTATTACTTACAGGTTTAATTCCTGCCATACTCGAAATGTTGATCACATTGCCTTTGGTCTTCTCGAGATGTGGGACCGCAAGTTGAGTCAACTCTACCACAGAACGAACATTCAATCGGAAAACATTGTCCCACTCTTCGAGTAGATTTGGACTGTCGAGTGATCCATTGGGCGCTCTACCGCCTGCATTGTTGACCAGAAAATCTAATCGTCCGAACTTGGCCACAGTTTCATCGTCCAACTGAAGATCACCAATGATCTGAAGTGGTTTGACGCCAACTTGTTCTATCTGTTGAGCAATTTTGTTGAGATTTATTACATTTCGTCCAGTGATTGCCACTGAGGCACCGTATTGGGCGAATTGGATTGCAATGGCAGCGCCAATGCCACTGCTGCTGCCTGTCACCAGGGCAACCTTGCCCGTAAAGTTGTACTTCGGGTTGGGAGACATTCTGGATTATCAATAAATTTGAACCGACTAATGTTCAACTTTTATATTCACAATGTACAAATAGGAATAATGGTTTAACTAATTAATTTGATTTGAATATTGAGAAGAACTTGAAGGTCTGCTAATTTAGTTCACTCCAACGCCAAACTTGAATCAAATCACATAGTAACATGACATTGTTTGGATTAATAAAATATTGTACAATGTTGAATACATTCAAGTATTGGATGTTGAAGGTTGAATCTACCAATTTACCTGATCAGGCTTAATTAGTTTAAAGAATTTTGATTGATTGCTTCTCGGTTCGGCCTTGTACAATGCATACTTTCTGTATAAGAGATATCCATCCGTGAGAACATTAATCGAGCCTGCACAATAAAATCAAAGTCAAACAAATAATAGAACCAGTAATTTAATGTGTAATACAATTTGTTTTAGTGCAGTTATGTATATTATTAGTATTATTATTAAAAATATCGAGATTATATCATATTACAATTATTGTAAGTTGAATGTTGTTTGGATTGACTGTGATGGATTGCTGATGATTGTAATGAGTGGAGTTCTGTTCAGCAGTTAGTCACGAGCATTTCGATTATCTTTAATTCCGACTTCATCCTGTTTGGTCGCCATTGTCCATCAAACGAATTGCTGGTTCGCCCAAACCAAAATCGTGCCAACGCAAATTGTCAAAAAGGTTCAGGTGTGGTTCAAGTAAATTTCCAAACTGTGCATGGTCAGCGCATTTGATGGTCAATTGTTCGACATTGGGAAAAATGCTGGAGACAAATCGGATAAAGCGCACATAAACATTATCGGGCAAATAGAAATCAAACGTCTGTAGATACTGTTCATGAGCTTCGACTAAAGAAAAATCCACCAAAGTTAAGATTCGGATGTTGCGTAGTGGCCGCAGACTGAAGTCTTCAAGAGCGGCCACGTCAATCCAATTGCCATCAATATGTAACTCACTCAAATGAGTCAATTGGACCAATTGGCAGATCATTGGGGTGAGCTGTGAATGAATGAATGAACAATTAATTCACTGATGCACATACAGAAACACAAAACCTTACTCTGGAATAGCCAACATAAATGCGCAACACTTGCAATGATGAAAAGTGTTTGCAAATGAAAGGAAATATTGCATCATCAATTGAATATAAGCTAAAGACACAAGATTCGAAACAGATTGAGCATTGAGATGATACCAATTGGTTAGCTCTTCAAGTTTCATATATGGAACTATAGTGGAACACGCGAATCCTAAGCCAGAGAAATTTTCTCCCAAATATGGCGCTATTTTGTCAATAGTTTCATAAATTTCCAGAAAATCTCACCAAAAACAGCAGAACGCGCTCTTCTCAATCAATCAATGTATTCAGAAATTAATTTTTAAGTTTATTTGATTTATTTAGGGTTATTAATAAATGGTGTTATGTGAGCTTTTTCGGTCATTTTGATTATTTTGGGGGTCGAGATGCCCAAGGTTGGGCGTTGAGCGCTCAAAACGCCACTGCTCATTGTCTGTCACTTTCCCTCCAAATTGCGCCGCACTTGTGTTGTGTGTTGTGTGTACAGACAGGCACAAAAGGTTTCGTCTTGCCTTCGGTTGGTTGTGCTTCAAAGCCCATTCTGCCTTCCCATCACCGTCCTATCCCGACTTCAAAATGGCGGACGCTTGGATCTGGGAAACTCTGCATCCACTCATTTCCACACTCACAACTCAACATCCCTTCAAGTCACAATTCTCAGCCTTGACCACCAATGCGGACCGTGTGCAATTTTGTCTTACCCAAAAAGAAGTTCAACGTTGGCTTGGTCTGTTTGTGAGTAAATTTTCTGTCAATCGGACCGGTTCGAAGTGCCCTACTACTGCTCGCAAGTACCGAGAGGATGGAAACGATAATTTTCGTCGACAAAAATTCGATAGCGCTATTCCACTCTACACTAAGGCTATTTGTTTTGCTCCCCAAACTGTTGTCGACACTGCCTCCGAGCTGGCATTGGCATATGGCAATCGTTCTGCTGCATACTTTCAACTTGGTCAACACCAAAATGCGTTAAAGGATGTCAGTGTTGCGCTGGCTCTTGGTTATGGTCAATTTAAATCTGCCACCAAATTACAACTTCGTAAATGTGATTGTCTCATTCGCCTGGGACGTGCTTCGGAAGCAGAGGAATTGTTACACTTTATGCAGAAACCAACCGGTGACGAAAATGACACTAACCGTTGGATTGAACTATTCGGTCGTATCAGTTTGGATGATGACAAAAAGAAGAAGGATGATTCGATTCAAAAGTCGTGTGATGTTTCCTTAATCGCAAAACTCACCAACAAAGGACTGTTCAAGTCAAACGAGAAAATGTCTTCGTTTAGTGCCAAAGTGGCTGTGCAGTATGATGAGGTGAAAGGTGAGATTTGTTTTGTTTAATTCTTATAAACTAGTTGTCGATTCTTATAGGTCGTCATTTGGTTGCAAAGGAAGATATCGAATTTGGCGATATTCTTGCCGTATCTCGACCATATGTCACTCTATTGGACACGAAGAATGATGTCCTCAAATATTGTCATCACTGTTGTCGTGATATTTCCCTCGAATCAACTCCAATTCGTCCAATTGCCTGCATTGGTTGTTCGAGTGTTGTGTACTGTTCCGAAGAATGTCGTACTGAATCGGTCAATTCATATCATCGTTACGAATGTGGTCAAACCGATTTGTTGGTTCAATTGCCTAAGTTTGCGCGAATGTCACTTCGTATGCTGTACCGTGCTGGCATGGATCAGATTCGTTCGGTTGTGGATTCATCTCCTGAGGATGCAAGCAACCTTTCTGAAAAACCCGAAGGTCACTATTCTCATGTTTACCAATTAGTTCACCACTCGAATGGGCCCTTGAAGGATCTGAACATGCCGTACAAAGAAATATTGAAATCATCAATCTTGGCTTGTTTGTTGCTTTTGGTGGTCAAGAAAAGCAATTTCCCAACGAGCACCAAAAAAGAGGAAAAGTTGATTGGTGGTATTTTGTTGCGTCAACTTTTGCAGTCGCGTTACAACACTTTCGACTATTCTCCCTTGTACAATGAGAAAGAATCGGCAATTTTCGATGCAGTTGGATCATCATCGTCAGTTCTTTTGGATCTCTACCCACTGTACTCTTCTACCCTCAATCACGCCTGCAAGGCGGCCAATGCTCGACTTAAATCACCAAACAACCAACATGTTTGTCTTCAAGCAGCTCAGTCAATTTCCGCTGGTACCGAAATTACCATTCCTTATTTTGAAGATGATCCTTACAATGGTAACAATCCGTCTATAGCCCCGGAACTTTTCGAGGACCGTTATCTCGTCACCTGTTTCTGTGCCCAATGCACCTATCATGCTCGCAATACACCATTTGGAGTTTCGGATACTAAATATTTAGCTTTGAGCTGCAGTGCTTGTGGCCACTTGATGGAACTCTCTTCTGTGCACAAGTCCGAGTCAGAAGTGTTCCGTTGCACCAACTGTCGATTGACTATGAACAATGCTGAGATGAAACGACGCTATCTCACCTTTGGTCAATTGGAAAGTTCGTTTTTTGAATTACATCAATCTGAGGAGAGGCCAGTTTGGAAGATGCTGGAGACCATTGAACAACTTGAAGCCTTGCTTCATCGCAATTCACTGGAACTTATCCTTTTTCACAGCACTCTTTCGGGATGCTATCGTTTAACCGGTCAAATGGGCAAGGCTTGGTCCTGCCTCGAACAATCTCTCTCGATCTATGGACGCACTTTTGGAAAGGAAAGTGTGGTATTTTTGGCAGCGCTCGAACTAGTACAAGAAGAAGTACTAAAGGCCAGTCCGATGATGATGGAAGTCTTTGAACAACAGGACAGTGAGTTGTATCAAGGCTATTTGGCTCGAATGGAGCAGTTGAAGCAGCTCAAACGTAAATACTACCCGGATTACTAATTATACTCACTATATTTTACTTAATCTACATGATCGTTTCGATTTTCTGTCTTTCTCGATAATTAATTATAAATACACTTTTGAATGTATGTTCAAATACCAACACATTTCCTATTTGACTCAGCTCTGTCAAATTGCTACATCTTCTGATTCTCTTTTCTCTCGATAACCTTTTGATGCCATTTCTTTCTTTCTTTATTATAAATACACTTTTGTTTGAATCTCTCAATAAAGACTACATTAATGTCCATTATTTTCCAGCGATTTCTTTTGCGATCGCAGCACGGTCAAAGTTGAAATTTTGCACCAATGCGCCACTGTCACTGACATAATTCGAACCGGTGATATTTCTGGCATCGTCCGATGCAAGGAATGAGGCCAAATTGGCAATGTCCTCAGATGCTCCAATGCGTTTCATCAGTGATTTGCCCTCGAGTAGATCGTAGAATTTAACTGCGAATGCGGGGTCGTTCTGACCGGATGAACGGGAGATTGCGGTACGGACAAAACCCGGACTAAAAAGGATGCAATCGAAATTGGGTTAATTTGGATTAGGTGGATGATACATACTTGATGGAATTGACACGAATTCCCTTTGGACCCAACTCTAGGGCCGAGGTTTTGGTGACCATATCGACGGCTGCTTTCGAAGAGCTGTACACAAATGCAAACTAAAAAAATAAAAATTGAATAACCGAAAACAGAAATCACAATTCCACTCACAGGTTTAATTCCTGCCATACTCGAAATGTTGATCACATTGCCTTTGGTCTTCTCAAGATGTGGGACCGCAAGTTGAGTCAACTCTACCACAGAACGAACATTCAATCGGAAAACGCTGTCCCACTCTTCGAGTAGATTTGGACTGTCGAGTGATCCATCGGGCGCTCTACCGCCTGCATTGTTCACCAGAAAATCCAATTGTCCGAACTTGTCCACAGTTTCATCGATCAATCTTTTTGGCAGCGAATCCTCGAGTTGAAGATCACAAATGTTTTGTAGTGGTTTGACACCGCCACTGACTTGTTCAATTTGTTGAGCAATTTTATCGAGATTTTCGACATTTCGTCCAGTGATTGCCACTGAGGCACCGTATTGGGCGAATTGGATTGCAATGGCAGCGCCAATGCCACTGCTGCTGCCTGTCACCAGGGCAACCTTGCCCGTAAAGTTGTACTTCGAGTTGGGAGACATTTTGTAGGTGAATGTTGAGTGAACAACTAAAACATGTGAATACCTCACAAAATCGAATGTCTAACTTTTATATACACAACCCAACGTTCGCCAAACTCGTACAACCACTTCTAGAATGCCATTTGAGATGTTATCATAGTTTGATAATGATAACCAACTACGAATAGTAATAGCTTTTTGATTTGTAACGGAGGCACAGAGATAGCACTCGTTGTTGGTGATATGTATCAGTGATTTAGCATGCCGTAAGCAAATTTGCTCCTAAAATGTTTGTATCGGGTACGTTCGGCTTAATATTAAGGACATGTGTCCTTTTGTACATTTGTATCATTTGCCTATTTCATTCACTTGAATTGGGTTTTGTGTTCAAACATTCTTCTCTGCCTTTGAGCATCTCTATGGAACTGAAAGCGTTCAATTTATGGAAGCATACAACAAACTATCATTAAATTTACTATTTGATGATTTAAATGAAGAGGACGTGGAGATTTTCAAGAAGACGGAGTACAGTATCGAGTCGAGAAAAAAAATTACCGTAAATGCAAGCCAAAGTTGAATTAATAATTCTGTTAACTTCATTTCACTTAATCTGCATAATCTTTTTGATTCTCTCTATTTTCTCGGACAAGCTTTACCATTAATATCTTTTTTTTTCTTTAAATTATAAACTTTATTATTATAAATACACTTTCTGTTTGAATCTCCCAATAAAGATTACATTAATGTCCTTCATTATTTAGCTAGTTCTTTGGCGAGTTCCACTCGGTTAATGCTGGCATTTTGCACCAGTGCGCCACTGTCACTGACATAGATTGAACCGGTGATGTTGCGTGCATCGTCCGATGCAAGGAATGAGGCCAAATTGGCAATGTCCTCAGATGCTCCAATTCGTTTCATCAGTGATTTTCTCTCGAAAAAATCGAAGAATTTGTCTGCAAGTGCGGGATCGTTCTGACCGGATGAACGGGATATTGCGGTACGGACTAGACCCGGGCTAAAGGGAGAGGATTGACATTTAGATTAATTTGGTCTGAATTTTGGATAAATTGAGTTACATACTTGATGGAATTGACACGAATTCCCTTTGGACCTAACTCGAGGGCCGAGGTTTTGGTTATCATATCCACGGCTGCTTTCGAAGAGCTGTACACAAATACATACTACGGAAAACAGAAATTGAATTACCGAAAACACGGAAATTATCTTCACTTACAGGTTTAATTCCCGCAATACTCGAAATGTTGATCACATTGCCTTTGGTCTTCTCAAGATGCGGAACAGCAAGTTGAGTCAACTCTACCACAGAACGAACATTCAATCGGAAAACATTGTCCCACTCTTCGAGTAGATTTTCACTTTCGAGTGTTCCATTGGGCGTTCCACCGCCTGCATTGTTGACCAGAAAATCCAATTGTCCAAACTTGGCCACAGTTTCATCGATCAATCTTTTTGGCAGAGAATCTTCGAGTTGAAGATCACCAATGATTTGTAGTGGTTTGACACCGCCACTGACTTGTTCAATTAGTTGAGCAATTTTGTTGAGATTTTCAACATTTCGTCCAGTGATTGCCACTGAGGCACCGTATTGGGCGAATTGGATTGCAATGGCAGCGCCAATGCCACTGCTGCTGCCTGTCACCAGGGCAACCTTGCCCGTAAAGTTGTACTTCGAGTTGGGAGACATTTTGTAGGTGAATGTTGAGTGGAACAACTAAAACATACGAATAACCAAAAAATAAAATATCTAACTTTTATGTCCGCTACCGAGCCAAGCTAGCAATGTTACAATATACTTTCGCCCAACTCGTATACAGCCACTTCTAGAGAATGTCATTTGAGATGTTATCATAGTTTGTCAATGATAACACTAATAATGAAAGCCTTTTGACAGGTATCGGATGTACAGGTATAGCTAGCTAACTAGCACTCATAGTTGGTGATATGAATCAGTGATTTAGCATGCCATAAGCAAACTTGTGCCTAAAATATAATATGTGTGTGCTGTTGCACTGAGAGATTATCGTGTATATGGCTTAGTGACCCTTTGCATTTGTCTGTGTCATTCATTTGATGTGCACTTTACTTGTAGGTTCAAATTGTATCAAATGCTATTGCAAGTATTAAGTTCTGAAAGATTTATTTCGAACGGTTCATACGCAAATAATGCACAAAAGAAATATGTGAGTTTCAAATTACACATAGGGAAAAAGTAAATACATAATAAATGCTTTAGCTATTTTTTTGTCTTATAATTTGCATGAATCATTTCGTTTCATTTCCTGGTCCTTTGCTTTAAGTGAAAATGTATTTTGGTTTTAACATATAAATAGCTATTTACTTTTTGCAATTCATCAATTAAATTGTGTATTCTGATAATCTTTTCATAATATTGATGATTGCATAATCTTTTTGATTCCCTCTTTTATCAATAACTCTTTATCATTAATATCTTTCTTCCTTTATCAAATATTATACTTTTGATTAAATTTCCAAATAAAGATTATAGATTGTAGAAAGTACCACCTTTTGTGAAGCTCATTTCTCTGAACAACTTTATTGCTTTTATTACATTTGTTGGTACACTTACGGTTGGATTTGATTAAATTATGCATCGTAATTGAGATAATTGACTATCCTCGAGGCATTTCCCGTGACATTCAATAAAGTTCTTATGTTATTTAGACTGTCTACGACTGAATTTGACTATTTGATGATTTTTGAATTCGAAGACTTTTCAGGTACCAATCTTTTTGTATTGAATCGTTAAATTTTCCAACTCTCACAATTTCCTGCTTCCAGTAAACTTTATTACGATCAAATTAAAAACCGAAACCTTTGATTTTTATGTTGTTACATCATTACTAAATGTCTCGATTGTATCAAACCAATTGCAAAATATCTCAAATGTAGAAAACAATGTTAGTTCCTAAAGTAAATATCAAACTTTAAATACTAGTAATAAATAAATGGCGTTCGAGTTTTTTTTCTATATTTTGCTGTAACAAATTAACTTTAAAGTCCACGTTGCTTGTTTTCATAGATTCGAACCAAATGTTCCATTTAGTGAAATGTATAGTACACGAAGCTTACAGTTGAGCGTCATATTGCAACTTTTAGTGCTCGAGACTGTTTCTATTTGTGCGTGTGTTCGAGTATGGCTATCATTTCGTGTCTCAAGCGGGCCAAGACTCCCAAGACCGAGGTGGTCACCTTCTCCCGGTTGGACTACTGGAGCATGCTCGACCTGTTTGACCGTTTACCACTGCACGACTTGGTCCGTCTCAATGGACTCGCTTCGTGGTGGTCTGGCTATGTGCACAAGGTTTGCCGAACCAAACGTGACATTACCGTGCAGCGTGGTGATGAGTTGGGACCTGACATCACTGGTGATGACTCTCACGACACTCAAGACCAGTTCAACTTACTCAAAGTGACCACAATCGACTCGCATACTTCCGATCGACTTGGCCACCTTCTGCCGAGCATTACTTCGCTCGAGATTATCATCAATGACCCTCAGGTTGATGACATCGTCGACATCACCTACCTCATCCGACAATGGTCTCACCAGTTGGTCAGCTTAAAGCTCAAGTGTTTTTCTTACTATTCATACTTTGCGGCACCCGAGAAGATCGATAACCGAAATGGACAAATCAAGCAACTGCTTCTCTCACTCAACTCGATCACCACACTGAGAGCACTTTCGATCAACAGTTTATCGTGGTATTTTGTCGTCAAGCAGGACCCAATATATTTGCCAATTTTGGCCAAGTTGAAGTCATTCGATTTCTTCACTAGTGATTTCTATGACTATGAAAATTTACGACAATCGCTCGTACGGTACGCTGGACCGAATCGCAATCTCAAGCAAATTGGACTGGCATTCGTATGGCGTAACCATTTCCCCGCCCAAGAGCATCCAATCCTGTCAAAGCTCACCAAGCTCATTCTTGGTGCGGCCTATCGTTTGACTCGCGACCAGTGGGCTCACTTGGCCAACGTTAGCACTGTCATAGTGTTTATATCGGGTCGAGCTCAATTTATGGATGTAATGGCTGGCATGCAGTGGTCAAAGGTTTGCCATCTCGTATTGATCATTTGGAACAAACGAGCCTATGCCGAAGAGTCAGTTCCGATCGAGCTTCCTCAACTGCCTGCGGTTACCAACTTGAAACTCCAAATGAGTGTGGCTCATTCACCCACCACTGTCTTCAAGTCACTTAAACTAGGCGCCATTTTTCCCAATTTGGTGTCCGTCAATTTGAACATTTCTCCGGATCACAAGACCACGAGCTCGATTTGCAAGTGGATGGCCAAGATTTGGTGCCAGTTCGACATTCGATTGTTCAAGCTCCGTGTTCGACGACAGTTGCCTGGTGTTAAATGCATCTTCATGCCGAAATATCACTAATTTTAAATAAATGCTAAGCCTTAAAGTTGAATTAATCTTTTCATACGTTTGTATTATTAATGTTCCTTTTGTGAAATTGTGTACGCGCGCTTGAGTTTATTTCTATTTTTTGCATGTTGCAACAAATTGACTTTAAAGTTGACGTTGACATCTTATTTTCATAGATTCGAACCAAATGTTCCATTTTGTCAAAAGTACACGAAAGTTAAAGTTTTGCGTCATATTGCAACTTTTAGTTCTCGAGACTGTTTCTATTTGTGCGTTCGAGTATGGCTATCCTTTCGTGCCTCAAGCGGGCCAAGACCTTCAAGAATAATGTGGTCACCTTCTCCCGTTTGGACTACTGGAGCATGCTCGACCTGTTTGACCGTTTACCACTGCACGACTTGGTCCGTCTCAATGGACTCGCTTCGTGGTGGTCTGGCTATGTCACCAAAGTTTGCCGAACCAAACGTGACATTACCGTGCAGTGTGGTCGAAACAAGTCGAAAGGATCTGGCGACGTCACTCAAGACCAGTTCAACTTACTCAAAGTGACCACCATCGACCCGCACACCTCTGATCGACTGGCTCAACTCTTGCCGAACATTACTTCGCTCGAGATTATCATCGATGGCCCTGAGTCTTTTTCCATCGCCGACATCACCTACCTCATCCGCCAATGGTCCCACCAGTTGGTCAGCCTAAAGATCAAGTGCCTTTCTGACACTGCACCGGTACCGGAAGAGACTGAGAACAGCAAAATGCAATTCAAGCAACTGCTTCTCACACTGAACAGCATCACCACACTGAGACAACTTACGTTCAGCTGTAAATGGTGGAAATGGCTACAAATTCAGGAGTCAATCGATTTGCCTATTCTGTCCCAGTTGGAGTATTTCTACTTCGACACTGGTTATGACACTATTGAGAATTTACGACATTCGCTTGTTCGGTACGCTGGACCGAATCACGCTCTCAAGCAAATCGTACTGCCCTCTCTCGATTGGTTTCAACCAGGAAATCATCGGTGGAATGATCTGCTGATAGAACACGAATTCGTGTTGCCCGCAAGTATCCTGCCCAAGCTCACCACGCTCAATCTTGGTCATCACAATATTTTAAGGCGCAGCCAATTTGCACTCCTTCCCAACCTCACCACCGTCAATCTTGGATTTGTCCACAGCCGAGTCAAATTAGATAGACTTATTTATGGTGTGCAATGCTTGAAGCATCTTCGCAATCTCGAAATGTTACTTTTCATCGACAGTCACTTTGAACGTGACACTAATTACATTCACATTGATCTTTCTCGAACACTGCCATCTGTCACCAACTTGAAGCTCTATTTTCGCCCCTATTCGTACAAAACTTGGTTCCCAATGCGAATCCCAACCTTCAAGTCCCTCCCACTGAGCACCATTTTTCCCAATGTGCAATCAGTCCATTTGGCCTATTGGCACAACAAACCATACGAGAGACACCCGCGCCTTGTGGTCAAGTGGATGGCTATAATTTGGCACATCAAATGCTACCGAATGGTCAAACGCTACATGCGACAACAATTTCCAGGCGTTGAATGCACCTTCGAAATGTCTAATTAATTTGCGTTAAATAAATCTATTCTTCTAATGTCTATTTCTAAATTCAGTTATTTTGTGGTGGTGATTCATTTTGACATTGTCGTAATCAGTGACAATTGACGTGTTTGGCTGGTGTTGTTAGTTTTATGTTGTTCGGAACTTGGGCTTTCTACTTTGAAATTGTAAATTATATACGTAAGCGTTTATTACTCGAGTAAATTGCGCGACAATAATCTCAACTAGCCGAACTTGATAATAATAATAATATCAATAAAATCCATTGACAACATTTACTTAGTCTAGCGTAACAACATATGTATTGAGCAAACATTTTATATATTCATAAAAGCAATTCTAATTGGTTGATATATTTTTGAGACTGTGTCCAAGTCTTCAATATTTACGAGATATCATAAATACATAAAAATGATATTAAGTATATTAGTTTCCGTTCTGATTATGCAATAGAAATCTTAACTCAATAATGACTTGACATTCTTCGCTATTGCCACGACTCAAAAGTAACTTTGAAGTGCCACAACGAGGCGAATTAAATCAATAAAATGGCTGTTTAATAAGTGTTAATAACTTAATTTTAACTTAAGTTTAGTGGCAAATGGTGAAATTGACTTTTCGGCCACGTTATATTTAAACTAACCAACTAGCCAACCATTCTCGACCAAGTCTTTGCTGGACGGGCGCTTCTCCTCTTGTGGGTTGAGCATTTGCTCTAACAATTGATTGGCGATTGGTGGAACCTTTGCACTGTACATGCCTCTAATAAATTGCGGATAATCTTTCATATCCTTTACCAACACTTTCCAGTCATTGGTGTCAGAAAAGAAAGGCAATTTGTTGTGGAGCATTATGAACAATGCCACCCCCATTGACCAAATGTCAGACTTTAACGGATTGTAAGCATTGGAATGCATTAAAATCTGTGGTGCCATATAGGGCACTGTCCCACAAAAGGTTTTGCTCATTAAAATCTGGCCTTGCTCTAAACTTTCTGTTGGAGCACAGGCCTTCGGGGGAGTCCAAGCGGTGACTCGTCCACGGAGAGCAACCAGGTCTTGAGGAGTCCAAGCGGTGACTCGTCTACAAGAGCGAACAGGTCTTGGGGAGTCCGAAAGGGTGACTCGTCCACGGAGAGCAACCAGGTCTTGAGGAGTCCAAGCGGTGACTCGTCTACAAGAGCAAACAGGTCTTGGGAGTCCGAAAGGGTGACTCGTCCACGGAGAGCAACCAGGTCTTGAGGAGTCCAAGCGGGTGACTCGTCCACGGAGAGCAACCAGGTCTTGAGGAGTCCAAGCGGTGACTCGTCTACAAGAGCAGAGCACAAGTCTTCGGGGAGTCCAAGCGGGTGACTCGTCCACAAGAGCAGAGCACAAGTCTTCGGGGAGTCCAAGCGGGTGACTCGTCCACGGAGAGCAACCAGGTCTTGAGGAGTCCAAGCGGTGACTCGTCTACAAGAGCAGAGCACAAGTCTTCGGGGAGTCCAGGCGGGTGACTCGTCCACAAGAGCAGAGCACAAGTCTTCGGGGAGTCCAAGCGGGTGACTCGTCCACGGAGAGCAACCAGGTCTTGAGGAGTCCAAGCGGTGACTCGTCTACAAGAGCGAACAGGTCTTGGGGAGTCCGAAAGGGTGACTCTTCCACAAGAGCAAACAGGGAGGCACACGAGAAAGTAAAAGTTCTTTATTAGAGAACAAGAACAAACACAGTACAACTAAGGACAGAGCAAAGTGCAGCGATATATAAGCACAAAGAGAGTTCTCTGTTGACATGTTAGTCGAACATTCGAAATTCGAATGGTGACTCAAGGGTCGCACAAATCAACTTGTTCAACACTTTCTTTAGAAGTGCCAAAGTCGGCCAGTTTGGCTATCATCTTAGAGTCCAACAGCATATTTTCGAGTTTTAAGTCTCGGTGAGCCGTGGACAAATCATGATAAAATATAGACCCTTTGAGACCTGGTGAAACCACTTTTTAGCTAAACCTTCCTTTACTCCATGATGCTTTCTAACGTAACCACCAATGTCGCCGTTTGCAGCAAACTCCATGAAGATAAAAATCTTCTCTCCGGCTTGGAAAATCTCATAAACTACCACCAAATGTTCATGCTTTGAAGAGGTGAGCATTTTAATCTCTCTTTTGAGAAAAATTGGAGCCTTTGCGCCAAGTTTTTCATTCATGACCCCAATGTAGATGATTTTGACCGCGACCAATTGCTCCTCGTTGGTCCGTTTCGCTTTATAAACCGTTCCAAATGCACCAGATCCTAACTTGGCGATGACCTCATACTGCTTATGGCGAATAACATTAAGACACTTCTTGTCAATGTCGGCAAACTCTTTTGGGTCTTTTCGCTCTTGAGATTTTTTTGTCATTATTTGGTGAAGAGTGAGGCAAAGTCGTTTCACTGAGTCAAAATGAAATTCGAAATAAACACCCAAATGACCACCTCTCGATCGTAGCTCTTGTTCGATGACTCGATTCGTCTCGATCTTGGCGTCGGTGTACTCCTGGATGTCGATCGAGCATCTTTCTTTGAGACCTTTGATCTGTTCGTCCATGTTATTCTGACATTGCTTTCTAAAGTTCGCAATGTCAACTTGGGTCGCTTCCTCGATGTCCTTGGTCATCTTGATTCTTGTCTCTTCGATCTTTCTTAGCCGCAGGTCTAGAGACTCCTGGGCTTCTCCCTTGATTCGCGTCATCTCCTCATCGTGTTGCATCGCGATTCGGTCCATAGCCGCTTCGATCTTCAGTTGGAAATCCTCTTGCAGTCTGGAGGTTTGCTCGTCCAACTCGGCTTGAAACTCCATGCGGATCTTCTCGCATCCTTCTGTCTCTTTCTGTTGATGATCTTGTTCTATCTTTTCGAAGATCATGTCGCACACCTTGTTAACGTTGTTCAGTCTTGTACGCCACTGTTCGAACTGTTCGAATTGCACGACTTCTGATGACTGTTCTTGCTGACTGTCGTGTCGGCCCTTGAGTACAGCTTGACTCTCTTCTTGATTGTTCTGGTATGACGAGTAACCAGAAGCAATCGCCGTTACAGAGTCCTGAGCCAGTCTTTGCCTGTACTCGTCGATGATGAGATAGTAGTTCATCGACGCATCTTCGTCTTTCAGACGTCCATCCAGGCGGAGCAGTAACAGTTGCCACTTCTGACAGATTTTATCATCGATGCCAAGCGTCTTGTAACTGCCACTAGCCAGACTATAGCCCACACGTCTGATGTTACGCCAAATAGTCTCTCGGGCTGCCTTGGCTTCAGTCTCACTCAGTCGAGACACACTTGCGACTTTAGTGCCATCACTTTTCTTCAGGACCGTACCAAGGTCAACGATCTTGTTGACACTCATCTTTCAGCAGAGTAGGCGTCGGTCTTGTTCTTCGTACGAGGAGCTTGAGACTGCAGGTCACCAAGAGTTCCTTCACCAAGAGTACGAACTTGCAAGAGTAGGCGTCGGTCTTGTTCTTCGTAGGATGAACTTGGGAGCGCGAGTCACCAAGAGTTCCTTCAGATTACGAACTTGCCAAAGTAGGAGTCGGTCTTTGTTCTTGACAAGGCACACACTTGCTAATCAGCTCACAAGGTCAGAGCTTCGTGCTGATAACGTGTTGGAGCAAACAGGTCTTCGGGGAGTCCAAGCGGTTAACTCAGCCACAAGAGCACACAGGGAGGCACACGAGAAAGTAAAAGTTCTTTATTAGAGAACAAGAACAAAATCAGTACAATTTAGGACTGAGCAAGTGCAGCGATATATGAGCACAAATGAAGTTCTCTGTTGCTCGAACATTCGACATTCGAATGTCAGTTCAAGGGGCACACAAATCTTCTTTTCCAACACATAAGAATTTTCGTTATAATGGAGACGGTCAAATTTATCTATGAGGCAAACGAATATACCACTAACTTTACGTATTACTTTTCATATAAACAAGTGAACAGAGAGACCCCAACACATAAGAATTTTCGTTATAATGGAAACGGTCAAATTTATCTATGAGGCAAACGAAAATACCACTAACTTGACGTATTACTTTTCATATAAATGTGTGAACAGAGAGACCCCAACACATAAGAATTTTCGTTATAATGGAAACGGTCAAATTTATCTATGAGGCAAACGAATATACCACTAACTTTACGTATTACTTTTCATATAAATGTGTGAACAGAGAGACCCCAACACATAAGAATTTTCGTTATAATGGAAACGGTCAAATTTATCTATGAGGCAAACGAAAATACCACTAACTTTACGTGCAACTGATTTGACAAAAAATAAGAATCAAATTCAGGTTCGTACAAAATGGATTTATTCATAGTACAATGCTGGAAATTATATTTGTGCAATTAATCCAGGACTCACTGGAGAAATATCCCAGAAGAGAATTCCTGTTATACAATAATGTGGTATATATTAGATCATCTTACAAGCCCATCAAATGATAAATCGGATCGTCCAAATTGAAATTGTGCGAACGCAAATTGGGGAAAAGGTTCACATGAGATGCGAGTAAATGTCCAAACTGTGGATAAAAAATAAGAGTTTCGATGATCAATCTTTCCACATTGGGAAAAATGGCGGACAGAAATCGACAAAGGCGGAAAGCATTTTCAGGCAAATCTAAATCGAATAAATGTTCACCATCGTTAATAGATAAATCCGCCAAAGTTAAGATTCGAATGTTGAGAAGTGGCTTCAGATTGGTGGCATCAAGAGAGGACGAGTCGATAGTGAGGTTATTGATTTGTAAATCGGTCAAATGAGTCAGACTAGTCAGGTGTTGAACAATGATGCGGGTGGTGAGCTAGAAGTAAACAATTAATTAATTTGCTAATATAAATACAAACACAAAATTTACCTGTAAATTATCACTTATAGTAACGCGCAACATTTGCAATGATGAAAAGTGTTTACAAATGAATGGAACTATTTCAGGATCATCTGTATAGAAGCCAAAGCGTACCAGATTCGAAACAGATCGAGCATTAAGTTGATGCCAGTTGGTCAGCTCTTTAAGGGTCACACGCCGGTAAATGCATCCTAAACTAGCGAAGCTTGCTCCCAAATATGGCGCTATTTTGTCAATAGATTCAAAACCCAAGCCAGAAAGATGCTCGAGTCGAGACAAAGTTGGTGCCAATTGGTTGGCTGAAACATAGGGCGAGACCAAATTGAGTTGTCTGAGATTGGTCAGTTGGTTGATTTGAGTGCAAAGATGGTTGACATCCTCCGAGTGGTATAAACAAACACAGAGCAAAGTCAAGCTTGGTGACCACTGACGGAGCATTGACCTGAATTCGGTGGAGGAATATGTAGAGTAATCAAGAATGTATAATTGTTCAATACAGGGAAATAATTTCGCGAGAAGAGTACAAAGTTGGCTGGACAAGTGAATTTGATGGTGCTGATTATACTTCAATTTAAAAACCACAAAATCCTTAATCAACTCATTGAGATTGAATTGTTTCAATAATTCCGAAAGATAATACTTTTCCGGTTGATGCATGACCACGACGCACTTTTTGTCCGAACAAATAGACTCGATCACCACCTTCCACCTGTTGGACACCAATCTGAGTGGAATCATTTCGAGTATTTGTACTCTCTCCAAAATGGCTCGAAACATTTCGGTGGGCAGTGTGCTGACAAGGGACCGAGGACCCTCCATACATCGATATTGTAAATTTTTTTGTTTTATTCGATAAAGCACATCTTTAAGTGTATCCTGGTGAATTTTTAAGTAAATGTACGGCCTGGATTTCTGGTAGGACCAAAAAAACCAAATGGGGACATGGGTGCACTACCGCCCATATAATACTCATTTGTTATACAGAGTGAGGCAGAGTAACTGCATCTATGAACAACCAACACAATAAAGTTATTGGGCTCTACCTTTGATAGTGCTATGTTCGTCGCCTCCTTCACCCTCGTACTGTGACAGCGCGTCTGTTGTTAACGTTCTCTTGTGTTGTTGTTGTTGATGCCTCTCATTCGCGCCTTTTCGCTGCTGTCATCGCCACTCTTGTGCCCTTGACTTTCGCCTTTGGCCTTTTTGCGTTTTCGCACCCCCGCCTCTCCACCGAGCTAATCCTGGTTGTTCGCTATCAGATCTTTTTGATCTAGCTGCAATTTCAGAAGAAACAGTACTTTTCAGTGCTATTCCCTTCGTTGGGTTCGTCAATTTCAGTGTGACTTTAAGGTATTTTGTGAATTGTTGTTAATATTTCCTATAATTCTCACATTCATTTTTTAATCAACAGGCAAGTTTCGGTGTACGTTTCGGTCAATCCAGTTGGATTTGGGTCAGAGTGGGATTGTTTATCGGTTAGTTATCGCTTTATCATTACATTTCCTCTAACTTTTCATTTTACAGGTACTGTTTGGTTTGTTGTCGTTGTTTTCGGTTGTCAGTTATTGTCAGGTGTGTTTGTGTGTCTGTGCCTAGCGGAGAGATCTTTTCGGTTAGTTATCATTTTTATAATTACAATTCCGCTAACTTTTCATTTTACAGGTTCTGTTTGGTTTGTTGTCGTTGTTGTCGTTGTTGTCGGTTGATCGTTTCTGGTGTATTTGTGTCTAACAGAGTGTTTTTTTGGTTAGTTATAACTATTTTCCTTACAATTCCTCTAACTTCCCATCCTATAGATATGTGTCGCCCTAAAAGTACCGAAGGTGAACGGTTTATCAGCATTGTCAAAGTTATAGCTTTACTTTGCTACAAACACAAGATTAGGCCTGCCACACTGACTCCAATCTTTGACTCTCGCGAGTATAACATGTTTGAAAAGCAAATGGCCGAACAATTGAACAAGCAACTAGTCGAAGAAGATCTTTACGGGCAAAGTCAAGACACGTTGGATGTGGATTTGGACAAGCCAAGAAACTCCAGAATCCGCGAACCCGACGAATCGGACGTTGAAGACGAAGATTATGGCGTTTTCGATGGCCCGAAAGATGACCTCATCAAAGATCCCGACTATGTGCCTTCTCCCAAGAAGCCCAGAATGTACAAAGACGAAAAGCCTCGAGAACAGTGGGAGAAGGCATATCGTTATTGGACTCGCCAAGATGACAAGACCATCCCGATTGTCATCTCGAAGGAACTTGTGAAATCTCTTCAAGGCAATGAGAAAAGATCCGAGAAGAATGTCCAATCACAACACAAGTTTGTTGGTGATCGTTGTCAGAGACTGCGTGATTGGGCAGATCAAGTCGAAAGTGGTCGATATGGAAGCATTCGTCTGATCAACGAACGTGTTTGGGATCTATTCGCCGAAAAGCGAAACAAACACGGAATTGTGAATGATCGGCAGATCAGGAAATGGGGTCTCCAAGCAAAACGAGAAATCAACCCTCGAATGCGATTCAAGGCCTCGGCAACCTGGATTCTGACCTGGAAGAAGAAATACAACATTGTGTCCCGAAGTATTACGCATAAGGTTGGAAAAGACTACTTCCGCGACGCTGTTGTTCTTCAGCAAAATGCCGAGGCCTTCAACCAGGAGGTGAAAGATGAGATCGCCAAGGGAGGCTACCTGCCCGAAGAAGTGGTCAACATCGACCAATCGAGGTTCGATAAAGAACTCCACAGCTATCGGACACTCAACATGAAAGGAGAAAAGAGAGTGTTCGTTGCTGTGGGTTCGAAGAATGCCACCACTCACAGCTATATGATCATGCCTTGGATCAGCATGGCTGGCAAAGTATCTCCAACGATCTACTTCAAGAACCAGGAAGCATCGGGAGATTTCCCGAAACAAAGAAATGTCCCGAATTTTCCGAAGATGATCGTTGCCCAAGCTGGCAAGACTTGCATGATGGGCAAGGATAACTTGAAGTGGTACCTCGAGTGGTGTTTGTGGCCATCGCTTGTATTGGCCGGCATCAAGAAGTGCCTCCTCCTCGTCGACTCTTGGAGCTCCAACAACAACAACGAACTACTCGACGCGGTTCAAAAGGCCAACCTGCACATCAGAATCATACGAAAAGTGATACAAACGCCGGGAACAACAGGAATATGTCAGCCATTGGATGTATTCTATTTCCGGCCGTACAAACTATTCGTACGGTTCATTACGGATTCTCTTGAAATAGACGACGAACTATGGAAGCGGGACAACTTTGCCAAGCTTCAAGCATTGGCCCACTGGCAGTTCCAAGCTCCTCGCTTCGCCGAGATGATCAAGTTTGCCTGGCACAAGGCAGGCTATCTCAACGATCGTCCAGAACCCTTCCAAACACCGGTTCAATATTGTTTTGATTCGGTGGATCAAGACGAGTGTGCTTGGGAAGGGTGCAATTCGATGCCCGACTTCAAGTGCGCGCACTGCGAACAGTGCTTGTGCTTCGATCATGCATTTCTGAAGAACTTGCATATCGAATGCACTCATTAATGTTTTAATTATTGTGTTATTTAAATTTAAAATTTATTTATATCATTATTGTAAATGTATTAATTAAATACTGATCATTTTGTTTGTTCTCTTAACTCGGAAATTATCAAACGACTGGCAGTTTGATTCGAACCAAAATGGACCGAGAAGACTCTCGGGATATATCCCACAAACACAATGATGATAAACATAGTTTGTTCCGCTATGGATATATGTTTGGGAATCATGGCAGATCATAGAGGGTCGGAAGATATCCCAATTGGATGTCTAACCCAGCATCTCTTCCCGACCGACCAATTGGGGGAAATGATCCAACGACTCATTTCGGGATATTCCCGACCAGCCAATTGGGGGAAATATTCCAACGACTCATTTCGGGATATTCCCGACCCACCAATTGGGGGAAATGGTCCAACGACTCATTTCGGGATATTCCCGACCCACCAATTGGGGAAAATGATCCAACGACACAATTGAGAAACTGACAAAATGAATAATTGGTGATATCCATTGGTCCAATTGGTGGTGCTTTCTGAATTAACCATTGGTATCCAATAATACATTTGTTAAGACATAAGTGATTTATAAACTAATAGATTTGCACTATTATTCAATCAACCACATTGTATACAGTTTCCACTGGTCTAATTGAAACCATCATCTGTAATTTGGAACGATTAACGTTCAAATTTGGACACTTATTGGAGCTATAGTGTTGACAAAATCTGTGTATATGTTTTGTTGTTGTCAGCAGCAAGTGGGTTAGGCTTATTTTTGCACTATTAAAGGCAGAGAGGCAATAAGTGGTATTTGTGAACAGTTCACATACAACGTTACTAACATAAAACAGGGCTTCAGCTAAACTCAATTGGGCAGTGGCGCACCCATGTCCCCTATTTGGTTTTTGGATCATTATCCGGATTCAAGATCGTACATTTACTAATGCCGCGGCAAAGATACTATTTGAAGGGTGCTTTATCGACTGAAAACAAAAAACTTACAATTTTGATGTCTGGTCACCCGTGGGCCCCTTGTGAGGAAGTCTTGGAATTCGGGACAGGATATTTCTGGTTGAGTCAAGTTGCCACCGCAAAGCGAACGAACCGATTTGATAGCACGCGAATTCATTTTTGCTGGTCTGTGTATGTAATCAAATTGGTAAAACATTAATGAATTAATCCAAACTTACCAGTAAATTCGAGGAGAACGCAAAAAAGTTTGGCTAAGATAGTCAACAAACAAATAACGCCAAGCGCAACACAGACATACCACTACCACTCAGTCTGCCACTTTTGGTCGTTTGGTGTCGCTCATATCGCCTTTATTGAATAAAGTTTATTCAACGGTTTTTCTCGTCGGAGACTGATCCCCAGAGCGGACCGCAGCATGCACCAAAACTCGAGGGAAAGAAAACGCCACCAAACACAGCAGAGCGCACTTTTCAATCAATGTATTCAGAAAATTGATTTTCAAGTTATTTTGATTTATTTGGGGCTATTAATAAATGCAATTATGTGAGTGTTTTCTGTCCATTTGATTATTTTGGGGGTCGAGATGCCCAAGGTTGGGCTTTGAGCGCTCAAAACGCCACTGCCTTTGTCTGTCACTTTCCCTCCAAATTGCGCCGCACTTGTGTTGTGTGTGTTGTGTGTTGTTGTGCAGACAGGCACAAAAGGTTTCGTCTTGCCTTCGGTTGGTTGTGCTCCAAAGCCAATTTTGCCTTCCCATTACCGTCCTATCCCGACTTCAAAATGGCGGACGCTTGGATCTGGGAAACTCTGCCTCAAACCATTTTCACACTCACAACTCAACAACACTTCAAACCACAATTCTCAGCCTTGACCACCAATGCTGACCGTGTGCAGTTTTGTCTTGCCCAAAAAGAAGTTCAACGTTGGGTTGGTCTGTTTGTGAGTAAATTTGTTTCAAATCCGAACCGTCCGAAGTGCTCTACTACTGCTCGCATGTACCGAGAGGATGGAAACGATCACTTTCGTGGACAAAAATTCGATGACGCTATTCAACTCTACACTCAGGCTATTTGTTTTGCTCCCCAAAATGTGGACAAGACTGCCTCCGAACTGGCATTGGCATTTGAAAATCGTTCTGCTGCATACTTTGAAATTGGTCAACACAAAAATGCGTTGAAGGATATCTACGATGCGCTGGCTCTTTGGTATGTTCGTAAATGTGATTGTCTCATTCGATTGGGACGTGCTTCGGAAGCCAAAGAATTTTTGAACTTTATGCAAAAATCAACAAATAACGAGAAAGACACTAAACGTTGGATTGAACTATTCGGTCGAATGCGTTTGGATGGTGAAAAGAAGGATGAATCGAAGCCAAAGTCGTGCGTTGTTTCCCTGATCGAGAAACTCACAAACAAAGGACTGTTCAAGTCAAACCCGAAAATGTCTTCGTTTAGTGCCAAAGTGGCTGTGCAGTATGATGAGGTGAAAGGTGAGTTCTGTTTGGATTCTGTTGTTTTGTTTAATTCTTTTTTTTATTGTCGATTCTTATAGGTCGTCATTTGGTTGCAAAGGAAGATATCGAATTTGGCGATATTCTTGCCGTCTCTCGACCTTATGCCACCCTTTTGGACTCGAAGAATGATGTCTTCAAATATTGTCAACACTGTTGTCGTGATCGTCTCGAATCTGTTCCAATTCGTCCAATTCCCTGCACCGACTGTTCGAGTGTTGTGTACTGTTCCGAAGAATGTCGTACTGAATCGGCCAATTCATATCATCGTTACGAATGTGGTCAAACCGATTTGTTGATTCAATTGCCTGAATTTGCGCGAATGTCACTTCGTCTGCTGTACCGTGCTGGCATGGATCAGATTATTTCGGTCGTTAATTCTTCTCCTGAGGATCCAAGCCACCTTTCCGAACAAGCAGAAGGTCACTATTCTCATGTGTACCAATTAGTTCATCACTCGGATGGACCTTTGAAGGATCTGAAAATACCGTACGATGAAATGTTGATATGGTCAATCATGTCTTGTTTGCTGCTTCAATTGGTCAAGAAAAATAATTTCCCGATGGACTCCAAAAAAGAGGAAAAGTTCATTGGTGGCATTTTGTTGCGTCATCTGCTGCAGTCTCGTTACAACACTTTTGCCTATTCTCCCTTGTACGTTGACAAAGAATTACGAATTACACCTGGTGGAATTGGACACTCGCCGTCCGTTCTTTTGGATCTCTACCCAACGTTTGCATCAACCCTGAATCACTCCTGCAGAGCCAATGCCCGACTCGAATCATCACCAGACCACCAATCTGTTTGTCTTCAAGCTGCTCAGCCAATTTCGGCTGGAACCGAAATTACTATCCTTTATTTGGATAAAGACGAGCTTGACAATCGTTTTCCAACAGCCCCTGTACAATTTAAGGACCGATATCTCGTCGAATGCTTCTGTGCCCTATGCACCTATCATGCTCGCAATACACCATTTGGACACGCCGCTGGGAAGATTGTCCACTGTTTGGAACTGCGCTGCAGTGCTTGTGACCATGGCTTGATGGAACTCTCTTCTGAGCATCGATCCAAGTCAAAAGTGTTCAGTTGCACCAACTGTCGGCTGACTATGAACAATGCTGAGATGAAAGAACGCTATCGTGGGATTAATCGATTTTCAGATAATTTCTTTCAATTGTTTCATGACGGGAAGAATCATTCACCTTGGGAGTTGCTGAAGATGGTTCAACTACTCGAAGCCATGCTTCATCGCGATTGTGAATTACTTTCCGGTTACCGCTTCTATCTTGGGGTGTTCTATCTGTCCAACGGTCAAATGGACAATGCTTGGGCCTGCTTCGAACGATATCTCTCTATTTATGAACGCATTTTTGGAGAGGAAAGTGTGTCACTGCTGAAAGCAATCAATTATATACGAATCGGTTAATCGGAATAATTTCCGATCAGATGTTGATGAAAGACTTTGAACAACAGGACAGCGAGTTGGCTCGTCGATATTTGGTGAGGATGGAACAGTTGAAGCAGCTCAAACTTAAATACTACAAAGATTACTAATTCTACTGATCTCTATTATTTCTCTTATTCTGGATAATCTTTTTAATTCTCTCTTCTCAAAAACCTTTTATGATTATTACCCGTATTAATCTTTCTTAATTATAAATACACTTTTTGTTTGAATCTCCCAATAAAGATTACACGAATGTCCTTCATTTTCCAGCAATTCTAGTGCTTACTCTCTCATTTTTAAACACATTGTTCAAACACATTTCATTAAAATAAACGGCCCGCATGATTCAATGAATCGTGCAGTAAATAAATAAAATAAATAAAGCCTTAAATTTTCCAGCGAGTTCCTTTGCGAGTGCAGCTCGGTCAAAGTTGAAATTTTGCACCAGTGCGCCACTGTCACTGACATAGATCGAACCGGTAATGTTGCGTGCATCGTCCGATGCAAGGAATGAGGCCAAATTGGCAATGTCCTCAGATGCTCCAATGCGTTTCATTAGGGACTTGGTCTCGAGTAGATCGTAGAATTTGTCTGCTTGGGCTGGATCGTTCTGACCTGATGAACGGGAAATGGCGGTGCGGACTAGACCCGGGCTAAAGGGATGGGATTGAAATTTAGATTAATTTGGTCTGAATTTTGGATGAATTAGAGTTACATACTTGATGGAATTGACACGAATTCCCTTTGGACCCAGCTCGAGGGCCGATGTTTTGGTGATCATGTCGACGGCTGATTTCGAGGAGCTGTACACAAATACATACTACGGAAAACAGAAATTGATTTACCGAAAACACGGGAATTATTACTTACAGGTTTAATTCCCGCAATACTCGAAATGTTGATCACATTGCCTTTGGTCTTCTCGAGATGCGGAACCGCAAGTTGAGTCAACTCTACCACAGAACGAACATTCAGCCGGAAAACATTGTCCCACTCTTCGAGTAGATTTGGACTGTCGAGTGTTCCATTGGGCGTTCCACCACCAGCATTGTTGACCAGAAAATCCAATTGTCCAAACTTGGCCACAGTTTCATCGATCAGTCGTTTTGGCAGAGAATCTTCGAGTTGAAGATCACCAATGATCTGAAGTGGTTTAACGCCAACTTGTTCGATCTGTTGGACACCAATCTGAGAGAAATGGCTCGCTCCAAAATGGCTCGAAACATTTCGGTGGACAGTGGTGCTGAGGAAATCGTGTGATTCGGGACAGGATATTTCTGGTTGAGTCAAGTTGACAAGCGAACGAACCGATTTGATAGCATTTTGATATTCATTTTGTTTGCCTATAAATTTGTCATATAATAATTATATAATTATAATTAATAAACACCATTAACGCTAATGATTTAATCCAAACTTACCAGTAAATTCGAGGTGAACAAAAAAAAGTTTGGCTAAGAAAAGTCAACAAATAACGCAAAGCAGCATGCACCAAAACTCGAGTGAAAGAAAATGCCACCAAACACAGCAGAGCGCACTTTTCAATCAATGTATTCAGAAAATTGATTTTCAAGTTGATTTGATTTATTTGGGGTTATTAATAAATGCAATTATGTGAGTTTTTCTGTCCATTTGATTATTTTGGGGGTCGAGATGCCCAAGGTTGGGCGTTGAGCGCTCAAAACGCCACTGTCTTTGTCTGTCACTTTCCCTCCAAATTGCGCCGCACTTGTGTTGTGTGTTGTTGTGCAGACAGGCACAAAAGGTTTCGTCTTGCCTTCGGTTGGTTGTGCTCCAAAGCCAATTTTGCCTTCCCATTACCGTCCTATCCCGACTTCAAAATGGCGGACGCTTGGATCTGGGAAACTCTGCCTCAAGTCATTTCCACACTCACAACTCAACAACCCTTCAAGTCACAATTCTCAGCCTTGACCGCCAATGCGGACCGTGTTCAGCTTTGTCTTGCCCAAAAAGAAGTTCAACGTTGGGTTGGTCTGTTTGTGAGTAAATTTTCTGTCAATCGGACCGGTTCGAAGTGCTCTACTACTGCTCGCAAGTACCGAGAGGATGGAAACGATCACTTTCGTGGACAAAAATTCGAGAGCGCTATTCAACTTTACAGTAAAGCCATTTGTTTTGCTCCCCAAACTGTGGGCGAGACTGCCTCCGAGCTGGCATTGGCATTTGGCAATCGTTCTGCTGCTTACTTTCAAGTTGGTCAACACGACAATGCTTTGAAGGACATCAACGATGCGCTGGCTCTTGGTTATGGTCAATTCAAATCTGCCACCAAATTACAACTTCGTAAATGTGATTGTCTCATTCGCCTGGGACGTGCTTCGGAAGCAGAGGAATTGTTACACTTTATGCAGAAACCAACCGGTGACGAAAATGACACTAAGCGTTGGATTGAACTATTCGGTCGTATCAGTTTGGATGATGACAAAAAGAAGGAGAAAAAAAGAAAAAGAAGAATAAGAAGAAGGGTGCAAAGAAGAAGGATGATTCGATTCCAAAGTCATGTGATGTTTCCCTAATCGCAAAACTCACAAACAAAGGACTGTTCAAATCAAATGAGAAAATGTCTTCGTTTAGTGCCAAAGTGGCTGTGCAGTATGATGAGGTGAAAGGTGAGATTTGGTTTTGTTTAATTCTTATAATTTAGTTGTCGATTCTTATAGGTCGTCATTTGGTTGCAAAGGAAGATATCGAATTTGGCGATATTCTTGCCGTATCTCGACCATATGTCACTCTTTTGGACTCGAAGAAAGATGTCCTCAAATATTGTCATCACTGTTGTCGTGATATCTCCCTCGAATCAACTCCAATTCGTCCAATTGCCTGCATTGGTTGTTCGAGTGTTGTGTACTGTTCCGAAGAATGTCGTACTGAATCGGTCAATTCATATCATCGTTACGAATGTGGTCAAACCGATTTGTTGGTTCAATTGCCCAAGTTTGCTCGAATGTCACTTCGTCTGCTGTACCGTGCTGGCATGGATCAGATTCGTTCGGTCGTTAATTCTGCTGAGGATGCAAGCCATATTTCTGAACAACCAGAAGATCACTATTCTCATGTGTACCAATTAGTTCATCACTCGAATGGGCCCTTGAAGGATCTGAACATGTCGTACGAAGAAATTTTGAAATCATCAATTTTGGCTTGTTTGTTGCTTTTGGTGGTCAAGAAAAGCAATTTCCCAATGAGCACCAAAAAAGAGGAAAAGTTGATTGGTGGTATTTTGTTGCGTCAACTTTTGCAGTCGCATTACAACACTTTCGACTATTCTCCCTTGTACAATGAGAATGAACCGCAAATTCTCGGTGGAGTTGGATCATCATCGTCAGTTCTTTTGGATCTCTACCCACTGTATGCTTCTACCCTGAATCATGCCTGCAAGGCGACCAATGCTCGGCTTAAATCACCAAACAACCAACATGTTTGTCTTCAAGCAGCTCAGTCAATTTCCGCTGGTACCGAAATTACCATTCCTTATTTGGGAGATGATGCCTATGATCTTAACAATCCGTCTATACCCCCAGAACTATTTAAGGACCGTTATCTCGTCAAGTGTTTCTGTACCGAATGCACCTATTATGCTATGTATTATGCTCGCAATATACCATTTGGAGTTTCGGCTACATATTTGGCACTGAGCTGCAGTGTTTGTGACCACTTGATGGAACACTCTTCTGAGCACAAGTCCGAGTCAGAAGTGTTCCGTTGCACCAACTGTCAATTGACTATGACCAATGCTGAGATGAAGCGACGCTATCTTATGTTTGGTCAATTGAAAAGTTCGTTTTTTGAATTAAATCGATCTGAGGGGCCAGTTTGGAAGATGCTGAAGATCGTTGAACAACTTGAAGCCTTGCTTCATCGTGGTTCACTGGAACTTGGCATTTTTCACGCCACTCTTGCGGGATACTATCGTTTAATCGGTCAAATGGGGAAGGCTTGGTCCTGCCTCGAACAATATCTCTCGATCTATGGACGCGCTTATGGAAAGGAAAGTGTTGTATTTTTGGGAGCGCTCGAACTTGTACAAGATGCAGTACTAAACCTCAGTCCGATGATGATGGAAGTGCTTGAACAACAGCACAGCGAGTTGTATCAAGGCTATTTGGCTCGAATGGAACAGTTGAAGCAGCTCAAACGTAAATACTACCCTGATTACTAATTCTACTAACCATATACTTTACTTAATCTGCATAATCTTTTTGAATCTCTTTTTTCTCGATAACCTTTTATCATTAATACCCGTATATTTCTTTCTTAATTATAAATACACTTTTGATTGTATGTTCAAATACCAACACATTTTCTATTTTACCCCTTTCAGCTTGGTATAAGTTGAAATTGTACACCTGATTCATATTTGCATCATATTTCAATTCTCTCTTTTCTCGATAACCTTTTGATTCCATTAATATCTTTCTTTCTTTCTTTATTATAAACTTTATTTTTTATAAATGATTGAATCTCCTAATAAAGACATTAATGTCCTTCATTTTCCAGCGATTTCTTTTGCAATCGCAGCACGGTCAAAGTTGAAATTTTGCACCAATGCGCCACTGTCACTGACATAATTCGAACCGGTAATGTTTCGTGCATCGTCCGATGCAAGGAACGAGGCCAAATTGGCAATGTCCTCAGATGCTCCAATGCGTTTCATCAGTGATTTGCCCTCGAGTAGATCGTAGAATTTAACTGCGAATGCGGGGTCGTTCTGACCTGATGAACGGGAGATTGCGGTACGGACAAAACCCGGGCTAAAAAGGATGCAATCGAAATTGGGTTAATTTGGATTAGGTGGATGATGCATACTTGATGGAATTGACACGAATTCCCTTTGGACCCAACTCTAGAGCCGAGGTTTTGGTAACCATATCGACGGCTGCTTTCGAAGAGCTGTACACAAATGCAAACTACGGAAAACAAAAATTGATTAACCGAGAATACTGAAATCACAATTCCACTCACAGGTTTAATTCCTGCCATACTCGAAATGTTGATCACATTGCCTTTGGTCTTCTCGAGATGCGGAACCGCAAGTTGAGTCAACTCTACCACAGAACGAACATTCAATCGGAAAACGCTGTCCCACTCTTCGAGTAGATTTGGACTGTCGAGTGATCCATCGGGCGCTCTACCGCCTGCATTGTTGACCAGAAAATCCAATCGACCGAACTTGGCCACAGTTTCATCGATCAACCGTTTCGGTAGAGAATCTTCGAGTTGAAGATCACCAATGATTTGAAGTGGTTTAACGCCAACTTGTTCGATCTGTTGAGCAATTTTATTAAGATTTTCGACATTTCGTCCAGTGATTGCCACTGAGGCACCGTATTGGGCGAATTGGATTGCAATGGCAGCGCCAATGCCACTGCTGCTGCCTGTCACCAGGGCAACCTTGCCCGTAAAGTTGTACTTCGAGTTGGGAGACATTTTGTAGATGAATGTTGAGTGAACAACTAAAACATGTGAATATCCCACAAAATCGAATGTCTAACTTTTATATACACAACCCAACGTTCGCCAAACTCGTACAACCACTTCTAGAGAATGCCATTTGAGATGTTATCATAGTTTGATAATGATAACCAACTACAAATAGTAATAGCTTTTTGATTTGTAACGGAGGCACAGAGATAGCACTCGTTGTTGGTGATATGTATCAGTGATGCCGTAAGCAAATTTGCTCCTAAAATGTTTGTATCGGGTACGTTCGGCTTAATATTATTAAGGACATGTGTCCTTTTGTACATTTGCAGCATTTGCCTATTTGATTCATTTGAATTGCGCTTTGTGTTCAAACATTCTTCTCTGCCATTGAGCATCTCTATGGAACTGAAAGCGTTCAATTTATGGAAGCATACAACAAACTATCATTAAATTTACTATTTGATGATTTAAATGAAGAGGACGTGGAGATTTTCAAGAAGACGGAGTCGTATCAAGTACAGTATCGAGTCGAGAAAAAAATTACCGTAAATGCAAGCCAAAGTTGAATTAATAATTCTGTTAACTTCATTTAATTTAATCTGCATAATCTTTTGGATTCTCTCTTTTCTCTGATAAACTTTACCATTAATATCTTTTTTTCTTTAAATTATAAACTTTATTATAATAAATACACTTTCTGTTTGAATCTCCCAATAAAGATTACATTAATGTCCTTCATTATTTAGCTAGTTCTTTGGCGAGTTCCACTCGGTTAATGCTGGCATTTTGCACCAGTGCGCCACTGTCACTGACAAAGATCGAACCGGTGATGTTGCGTGCATCGTCCGATGCAAGGAATGAGGCCAAATTGGCAATGTCCTCAGATGCTCCAATCCGCTTCATCAGTGATTTTTTCTCAAAATAATTGAAGAATTTGTCTGCAAGTGCGGGATCGTTCTGACCGGATGAACGGGAAATGGCGGTGCGGACTAGACCCGGGCTAAAGGGAGAGGATTGACATTTAGATTAATTTGGTCTGAATTTTGGATGAATTAGATTTACATACTTGATGGAATTGACACGAATTCCCTTTGGACCCAGCTCCAGGGCCGAGGTTTTGGTTATCATATCCACGGCTGCTTTCGAAGAGCTGTACACAAATACATACTACAGAAAACAGAAATTGAATTACCGAAAACATGGAAATTATCTTCACTTACAGGTTTAATTCCCGCAATACTCGAAATGTTGATCACATTGCCATTGGTCTTCTCGAGATGCGGAACAGCAAGTTGAGTCAACTCTACCACAGAACGAACATTCAATCGGAAAACATTGTCCCACTCTTCGAGTAGATTTGGACTGTCGAGTGTTCCATTGGGCGTTCCACCGCCTGCATTGTTGACCAGAAAATCCAATTGTCCAAACTTGGCCACAGTTTCATCGATCAATCTTTTTGGCAGAGAATCTTCGAGTTGAAGATCACCAATGATTTGTAGTGGTTTGACACCGCCACTGACTTGTTCAATTAGTTGAGCAATTTTATCGAGATTTTCGACATTTCGTCCAGTGATTGCCACTGAGGCACCGTATTGGGCAAATTGGATTGCAATGGCAGCGCCAATGCCACTGCTGCTGCCTGTCACCAGGGCAACCTTGCCCGTAAAGTTGTACTTCGAGATGGGAGACATTTTGAAGGTGAATTGAATCGAGTGAACAACTAAAACATATGAATACTATAGTATACACAAAATCAAATGTCTTTTACGTCCGCTACCGAGCCAAGCTAGCAATGCTACAATATACTTTCGCCCAACTCGTATACAGCCACTTCTAGAGAATGTCATTTGAGATGTTATCATAGTCTGTCAATGATAACACTAATAATAAAAGCCTTTTGACAGGTATCGGATATACAGGTATAGCTAGCAAACTATCACTCATAGTTGGTGATATGAATCAGTGATTTAGCATGCCATAAGCAAACTTGTGCCTAAAATATAAAATGTGTGTGCTGTTGCACTGAGAGATTATCGTGTATATGGCTTAGTGACCCTTTGCATTTGTCTGTGTCATTCATTTGATGTGCACGTTCAAATTGTACCAAATGCTATTGCATGTATTAAGTTCTGATAGATTCAATTCGAACGGTACATACACGATAATTCAAATATGCAAATAATGCACGAAAGAAATTTGTGATTTTCAAATTGCACATTAAATATAAATACAAAAAAGTGCTTTGGACATTCTTGTCTTATCATTTTCATGAATCATTGGTTCATTGCTTCTAAACGCTATTTGGCTCGAATGGAGAAGTTGAAGCAGCTTAAACTTAATAACATTACTAATTCTACTTATCTCTATTATTTCTCTTAATGTGTATAATCTTTTTAATTCTCGCTTTTATCGATCGATAACCTTTTATCATTAATATCATTCTTCCTTTATCAAATATTATACTTTTTATTAAATCTCCAAATAAAGATTATAGATTGTAGAATGTACCACCTTTTGTGAAGCTCATTTCTCTGAACAACTTTATTGCTTTTATTACATTTGTTGGTACACTTACGGTTGGATTTGATTTAATTTTGCATCGTAATTGACATCTTTGACTATCCTCGAGACATTTCCCGTGACATTCAATAAAGTTATCATATTATTTAGACTGTCTATGACTGAATTTGACTATTTGCTGACTTTTGAATTTAAAGACTTTTTCACGTACCAATCTTTTTGTATTGAAAATTAAATTTAAATTTAAATTTTCCAACTCTCACAATTTCCTGCTTCCAGTAAACTTTATTACGATCAAATTAAAAACAGAAACCTTTGATTTTTATGTTGTTACATCATTACTAAATGTCTCGATTGTATCAAACCAATTGCAAAATGTCTCAAATGTAGAAAACAATGTCGATTCCTAAAGTAAATGTCAAACTTTAAATACTAGTAATAAATAAATGGCGTTCGAGTTATTTTTCTATATTTTGTTGTAACAAATTAACAAATTAAAGTCCACGTTGCTTGTTTTCATAGATTCGAACTAAATGTTCCATTTAGTGAAATGTACAGTACACGAAGCTGTACAGTTGAGCGTCATATTGCAACTTTTAGTTCTCGAGACTGTTTCTATTTGTGTGTGTGTTCAAGTATGGCCATCTTTTCGCGACTCAAGCGGGCCAAGACCCTCAAGACTGAAGTGGTCACCTTCTCCCGGTTGGACTACTGGAGCATGCTCGACCTGTTTGACCGTTTACCACTGCACGACTTGGTCCGTCTCAATGGACTCGCTTCGTGGTGGTCTGGCTATGTCAACAAAGTTTGCCGAACCAAACGTGACATTACCGTGCGATGTGGTGATGAGTTGGGACCTGACATCACTGGTGATGACTCTCACGACACTCAAGACCAGTTCAACTTACTCAAAGTGACCTCAATCGGCTCGCATACTTCCGATCGACTTGGCCACTTTCTGCCGAGCATTACTTCGCTCGAGATTATCATCAACGACCCTCAGGTTGATGACATCGTCGACATCACCTACCTCATCAACCAATGGTCTCACCAGTTGGTCAGCTTAAAGCTCAAGTGCTTTTCTTACTATTCTTACTTTGCGGCACCCGAAAAGATTGAGAACTTTAATATGCAAGTCAAGCAACTGCTTCTCTCACTGAACACCATCACCTCACTGAGACGACTTTCGATCAAGTGTAAATGGTGGCGATGCTCTCAAATGCAGGATCCAATCGATTTGACTATTTTGTCCCAGTTGGAGTATTTCTACTTCCACACTGGTCGTTATGATTTTCAGAATTTACGACATTCGCTTGTTCAGTACGCTGGACCGAATCGCAATCTCAAGCAGATCGAACTGCCCACTCTCTATTGGTTTCTACCATGGAATGTTCTGCTCGGAGAACATCAACTCCTGTCCAAGCTCACCATGCTCAAGATGGCACCTTTTCGCAATCATTTCACTCGTGACCGATGGGCGCTCTTTTCCAACCTTGTCACAGTCGATCTTGGATTTATAGAAAGCCGATCCCAATTTATGGAAGCTATTACTGGCATGCAATGCTTAAAGCTTATTCGCAATCTCGACATGATAATTGTCTTCAACCGTGACTTTGACGGCGAACTTGATCAAGTTCCGGTCGATCTTCCTCAACTACCGTCCGTCACCAACTTGAAACTTGAAACGTTTGTACCCACTGGTTCTTCGCCCACCAATTCGTACTTCAAGTCCCTCCAATTAAGCACCATTTTCCCCAATGTGCAATCAGTCCATTTTGACTATTACTTTGATTTTAAGTTCTCGAGCTCGGGCTGTGTGGTCAAGTGGATGGCCCAGACTTGGCGCAATGTTCGCTATCGAATGCACAAACGCAGTGTGCGACATGAATTGCCTGGCGTTGAATGTATCTTCATGCCGAAATATCACTAATTTTAAATAAATGCTTAGCCTTAAAGTTGAATTAATCTTTTCATACGTTTGTATTATTAATGTTCCTTTTGTGAAATTGTGTAGTACGCGGGCGTGATACCAAATGCTGCTTTATTTTTTTTGCATGTTGCAACAAATTGACTTTGAGTTAAAGTTGACGTTGACGTCTTATTTTCATAGATTCGAACCAAATGTTCCATTTTGTCAAAAGTACACGAAAGTTAAAGTTTTTCGTCATATTGCAACTTTTAGTGCTCGAGACTGTTTCTATTTGTGCGTGTGTTCGAGTATGGCCATCTTTTCGTGTCTCAAGCTGGCCAAGAATGAAGTGGTCACCTTCCCCCGGTTGGACTACTGGAGCATGCTCGACCTGTTTGACCGTTTACCACTGCACGACTTGGTCCGTCTCAATGGACTCGCTTCGTGGTGGTCTATGTCACCAAAGTTTGCCGAACCAAACGTTACGACATTACCGTGCAATTTGGTCACAAGTCATACCGATCCACAACTGCTGACCATACTCAAGGTGACGACACTCAAGACCAGTTCAACTTACTCAAAGTGACCACCATCGACTCGGACACCTCTGATCGACTGGCTCAACTCTTGCCGAACATTACTTCGCTCGAGATTATCATCGATGGCCCTCGGTCTTTTTCAATCGCCGACATCACCTACCTCATCCGCCAATGGTCCCACCAGTTGGTCAGCCTAAAGATCAAGTGCCTTTCTGACACTGCACCGGTACCGGAAGAGACTGAGAACAGCAAAATGCAATTCAAGCAACTGCTTCTCACACTGAACAGCATCACCACACTGAGACGACTTACGTTCAGCTGTGAATGGTGGAAATGGCTTCAAATTCAGGAGTCACTCGACTTGCCTATTTTGTCCCAGTTGGAGTATTTCTACTTCGACACTGGCTATGATACTATTGAGAAATTACGACATTCGCTTGTTAGGTACGCTGGACCGAATCGCGCTCTCAAGCAAATCGTACTGCCTTCTCTTATTTGGTTTCAACCAGGAAATCATCGGTTGAATGATCTGCTGTTTGAACACGAATTCGTGTTGCCCGCAAGTATCCTGCCCAAGCTCACCACGCTCAATCTTGGTCATCACAATATTTTAAGGCGCAGCCAATTTGCACTCCTTCCCAACCTCACCACCGTCAATCTTGGATTTGTCCACAGCCGAGTCAAATTAAGTAGACTTATTTATGGCGTGCAATGCTTGAAGCATCTTCGCAATCTCGAAATGTTACTTTTCATCGACAGTCACTTTGAACGTGACACTAATTACATTCACATTGATCTTTCTCGAACACTGCCATCTGTCACCAACTTGAAGCTCTATTTTAGCCCCTATTCGTACAAGACTTGGTTCCCAATGCGAATCCCAACCTTCAAGTCCCTCCCACTGAGCACCATTTTTCCCAATGTGCAATCAGTCCATTTGGCCTATTGGCACAACAAACCATACGAGAGACACCCGCGCCTTGTGGTCAAGTGGATGGCTATAATTTGGCACATCAAATGCTACCGAATGGTCAAACGCTACATGCGACAACAATTTCCAGGCGTTGAATGCACCTTCGAAATGTCTAATTAATTTGCGTTAAATAAATCTATTCTTCTAATGTCTATTTCTGAATTCAGTTATTTTGTGGTGGTGATTCATTTTGACATTGTCGTAATCAGTGACAATTGACGTGTTTTGCTGGTGTTGTTAGTTTTATGTTGTTCGGAACTTGGGCTTTCTACTTTGAAATTGTAAATTATATACGTAAGCGTTTATTACTCGAGTAAATTGCGCGACAATAATCTCAACTAGCCGAACTTGATTATAATAATAATATCAATAAAATCCATTGACAACATTTACTTAGTCTAGCGTAACAACATATGTATTGAGCAAACATTTTATATATTCATAAAAGCAATTCTAATTGGTTGATATATTTTTGAGACTGTGTCCAAGTCTTCAATATTTACGAGATATCATAAATACATAAAAATGATATTCAGTATATTAGTTTCCGTTCTGATTATGCAATAGAAATCTTAACTCAATAATGACTTGACATTCTTCGCTATTGCCACGACTCAAAAGTAACTTTGAAGTGCCACAGCGAGGCGAATTAAATCAATAAAATGTCTGTTTAATAAGTGTTAATAACTTAATTTTAACTTAAGTTTAGTGGCAAATGGTGAAATTGACTTTTCGGCCACGTTATATTAAAACTAACCAACTAGCCAACTATTCTCGACCAAGTCTTTGCTGGACGGGCGCTTCTCCTCTTGTGGGTTGAGCATTTGCTCTAACAATTGATTGGCGATTGGTGGAACCTTTGCACTGTACATGCCTCTAATAAATTGCGGATAATCTTTCATATTCTTTACCAACACTTTCCAGTCATTGGTGTCAGAAAAGAAAGGCAATTTGTTGTGGAGCATTATGAACAATGCCACCCCCATTGACCAAATGTCAGACTTTAACGGATTGTAAGCATTGGAATGCATTAAAATTTGTGGTGCCATATAGGGCACTGTCCCACAAAAGGTTTTGCTCATTAAAATCTGGCCTTGCTCTAAACTTTCTGTTGGAGCACAGGCCTTCGGGGAGTCCAAGCGGTGACTCGTCCACGAAAGCTACAAGCAGGTCTTGGGGAGTCGAACGGGTGACTCGTCCACAAGAGCAGAGCACAAGTCTTCGGGGAGTCCAAGCGGGTGACTCGTCCACGGAGAGCAACCAGGTCTTGAGGAGTCCAAGCGGTGACTCGTCTACAAGAGCGAACAGGTCTTGGGGAGTCCGAAAGGGTGACTCGTCCACAAGAGCAAAGCACAAGTCTTCGGGGAGTCCAAGCGGGTGACTCGTCCACGGAGAGCAACCAGGTCTTGAGGAGTCCAAGCGGTGACTCGTCTACAAGAGCGAACAGGTCTTGGGGAGTCCGAAAGGGTGACTCGTCCACAAGAGCAAAGCACAAGTCTTCGTGGAGTCCAAGCGGGTGACTCGTCCACGGAGAGCAACCAGGTCTTGAGGAGTCCAAGCGGTGACTCGTCTACAAGAGCGAACAGGTCTTGGGGAGTCCGAAAGGGTGACTCGTCCACAAGAGCAAACAGGGAGGCACACGAGAAAGTAAAAGTTCTTTATTAGAGAACAAGAACAAACACAGTACAACTAAGGACAGAGCAAAGTGCAGCGATATATGAGCACAAAGAGAGTTCTCTGTTGACATGTTAGTCGAACATTCGACATTCGAATGGTGACTCAAGGGTCGCACAAATCAACTTGTCCAACACTTTCTTTAGAAGTGCCAAAGTCGGCCAGTTTGGCTATCATCTTAGAGTCCAACAGCATATTTTCGAGTTTTAAGTCTCGGTGAGCCGTGGACAAATCATGATGCATAAAATATAGACCCTTTGAGACCTGGTGAAACCACTTTTTAGCCAAACCTTCCTTTACTCCATGATGCTTTCTAACGTAACCACCAATGTCGCCGTTTGCAGCAAACTCCATGAAGATAAAAATCTTCTCTCCGGCTTGGAAAATCTCATAAACGACCACCAAATGTTCATGCTTTGATGAGGAGAGCATCTTAATCTCTCTTTTAAGAAAAATGGGAGCCTTTTGGCCAAGTTTTTCATTCATGACCCCAATGTCGATGATTTTGACCGCGACCAATTGCTCCTCGTTGGTCCGTTTCGCTTTATAAACCGTTCCAAATGCGCCAGATCCTAACTTTGCGATCACCTCATACTGTTTATGGCGCAATACATTAAGACTCTTTTTTGTCGATGTCGGCAAAATCTTTTTGTTCTTTTCGCTCTTGCGATTTCTTTGTCATTATTTGGTGAAGAGTGAGGCAAAGTCGTTTCACTGAGTCAAAATGAAATTCGAAACAAACACCCAAATGACCACCTCTCGATCGTAGCTCTTGTTCGATGACTCGATTCGTCTCGATCTTGGCGTCGGTGTACTCCTGGATGTCGATCGAGCATCTTTCTTTGAGATCTTTGACTTGTTCGTCCAGGTTATTCTGACATTGCTTTCGAAAGTTCGCAATGTCAACTTGGGTCGCTTCCTCGATGTCCTTGGTCATCTTGATTCTTGTCTCTTCGATCTTTCTTAGCCGCAGGTCTAGAGACTCCTGGGCTTCTCCCTTGATTCGCGACATCTCCTCATCGTGTTGCTTCGCGATTCGGTCCATAGCCGCTTCGATCTTCAGTTGGAAATCCTCTTGCAGTCTGGAGGTTTGTTCATCCAACTCGGCTTGAAACTCCATGCGGATCTTCTCGCATCCTTCTGTCTCTTTCTGTTGATGATCTTGTTCTATCTTTTCGAAGATCATGTCGCACACCTTGTTAACGTTGTTCAGTCTTGTACGCCACTGTTCGAACTGTTCGAATTGCACGACTTCTGATGACTGTTCTTGCTGACTGTCGTGTCGGCCCTTGAGTACAGCTTGACTCTCTTCTTGATTGTTCTGGTATGACGAGTAACCAGAAGCAAGCGCCGTTGCAGAGTCCTCAGCCAGTCTTTGCCTGTACTCGTCGATGATGAGATAGTAGTTCATCGACGCATCTTCGTCCTTCAGACGTCCATCCAGGCGGAGCAGTAACAGTTGCCACTTCTGACAGATTTCATCATCGATGCCAAGCGTCTTGTAACTGCCACTAGCCAGACTATAGCCCACACGTCTGATGTTACGCCAAATAGTCTCTCGGGCTGCCTTGGCTTCAGTCTCACTCAGTCGAGACACACTTGCGACTTTAGTGCCATCACTTTTCTTCAGGACCGTACCAAGGTCAACGATCTTGTTGACACTCATCTTTCAGCAGAGTAGGCGTCGGTCTTGTTCTTCGTAGGATGAACTTGGGAGCGCGAGTCACCAAGAGTTCCTTCAGATTACGAACTTGCCAAAGTAGGAGTCGGTCTTTGTTCTTGACAAGGCACACACTTGCTAATCAGCTCACAAGGTCAGAGCTTCGTGCTGATAACGTGTTGGAGCAAACAGGTCTTCGGGGAGTCCAAGCGGGCGACTCAGCCACGAAGAGCAATCAGGTCTTGGGGAGTACAAGCGGTTAACTCAGCCACAAGAGCACACAGGGAGGCACACGAGAAAGTAAAAGTTCTTTATTAGAGAACAAGAACAAAATCAGTACAATTTAGGACTGAGCAAGTGCAGCGATATATGAGCACAAATGAAGTTCTCTGTTGCTCGAACATTCGACATTCGAATGGTGACTCAAGGGTCGCACAAATCAACTTGTCCAACAAAATTCGAAATAAACACTCAAATGACCACCTCTCTCCTCTTCCTTTTTATATTTATTTATAGTTCTAACCGAAAAGTAAGCACTTTTTATTGTTGTTTTTGTATATGTTTGAGATTATTGTTTTGCTTATTTATGGTCCGTATGGCTTTTATTCACTGGTTCACTCGTCAATCGGCATTCAAAGTGGAGTCTGTGCCAGTGTCATCGAGTAATGTCGAATGCATATTTATTATAATCGACCAATGTTTAAAAAGACAATGGCATCTGTCACAGATGATCGTATTGGCCTCATTTTCAACTGTTTTGACCAACACCAGCCAGCAGTGATCGACCTTTTGTGTTTCTCACTGCCAAATGGAACACATTTAAAGTGATCATGGTGCACCTTTCCGAGTGTCGCACACAACTGGCCAACTCGATGCCGAGCGCTATAATTGTAAATTACAAACACACTTGACGACATTGCAATGTTTTCGATCTAACGATACAATGCAAGGCAACACTTGCCAGTAGTAACTTTGTCCCACCTGCCAAAAGGATTTCTTTTTTTATTTAATGTCCAAATATTAGCCTTAGCATTAAACTGAAAGGATTGCAGTGGAGGGAAACATAGCTAGCCGATTACACTTACCGTAATGACAGCACACCTACCCCACCAGCACCCATTGGACAATTCAAGTTTGTAATCTCCCTTTAATTAGTTCAATTTTCATTTGCACCACCGAGTATCGAGTATCCAGGTACACAGGTCTAATTTTAAATTTGCAAACTGTCAGTAAATAAATAAATAATGAACGTTGCCATTTGTGGTCTGTGTGTTTGTACCATGTCACGATGGTAGACAGAATATTTTGGCCAAACTCGTTCAAGCACGAGGGAAGCAGGAGGAGAAAAGAGAAAAGTCAAATTGAGAACTGTTTGACAGAAAAGACATATGTTTGACTAAATATACTGCTAGTGTTTGATGTACACTTATTGTTGGCCAAAACAAGGAGAACACGACAGGAGAGATTGAGCAAACGATAGCGGCACTGATTGCCTGAGCACTCAGTAATCTGAATGAACTTCTTCCGCTTGTAAAAGTCAAACGCACCCATTCACAAGCAGACCGAGAATTGAGACCGAGAAGACCATGCAAGCAAAGATCAATGCGATCAATCAAACTTTCGAGCTCAACTGGTGCAAACAGGTTCTAATAGAGGGTCTCTACAGTGCCTATAAGCCCAGCTAAAGCCCAGCTATATATCCTGCATGACACAATGAATTAAACATTAAATTTCAATTTTAATTCACTATCAACTATTGTGTGCGAAATATTCTTTCAGAATGTCTTTGCACGTCATTGCCAACATTAGCGCCAATATGGTGGCAAACTTGACCAGGACTTGGCCAGTTGACAAGTTGTCCTTTTTATTATCCGCAACTGTGACGACATTATCAAATTTTTGCTGCAATCTTAGGGATTCTTCCTGTGGCAGTACTCTCACCTCGGTCAATATCTTCTGATAGAAATCGCAACAAACTTTCGTCCATTTAGGCCACTGTTTACTTGTTGTCGCACTTGTTGTTAGTGACTGAATAAAGTTGACCACTTGGGCAGCTGCGTTTGTGGCAATATATTGCCTAATATATTTGGGCCTTAACCACAGCATCAACCTGGAACTGTCTATCCACAATGAAGGACTTTATGAACAGTGTGGAACAGTCATTGAACACCATTGACAAAATGAACACTATAGTATACTACACTTTGTGAAGCAAATTGGTCTTACAAGTAGCATGTGCAATTGAAGCTTTGGAATTTGACCACTTAATTGGCGACGGTAAGTGATAGTCTTGTAAATCTTCATAACATAAAATCGGATGAAAATCGACAGTCATGGCAATGCAAAATGGCATTGCAGGCTGCTCCAACAGCGCGTAGTGGTTACGAAACTTTTGAGCCGAGTCCCATGCTCAACACACTCATCTGTCGAGTGTGCCTAGTTCGTCCATCAATCCCGCGAATGATCTTTTCCTCAAAGTACTTCGTCATCTCGGCAAGAAGCATCCCTGCTTTCTGTTCACGATGGGCATTTTCGCTGACGATAGCAAACAAATCTACATCTTCCAAGAATTTGCCAACAAAGGCAACGCACACGATTATATCTGAAATGGCAAAGCAGTGGAGAAGCAGGCGGTCAAATGGGCTCAGTCGATTTACCGTGGCGGGATTTACAGTCGGAATACCTTGGCGACGTTGGCATCGTTGACCGTGCCATCCGTGCCAACCGAAGCACATTCTGCTCAAGGCTGTCACTACTGACCACGAGATATTCGCCAAACTGTCCAGTTTCCGAGACGCCACTGTCTACTGGAATCCGGTGGCTAAGGATCTCATTGATCAACTGTGCAAGCCTGTGTCCAAGTGAGTCTACCTTGGTTTCAAGCTCCCGAGATCTTTGGTTCTTCAGGCGAGTTTTACAATCCTGTGGAAGCGGACGTGTGGTCCTTTGGTAACATTCATGGCCATGTACGTATGTGAACATTGATCTAAAGTCTACTCTCCCCACTAGATATCGACATCTTTTTGCTCGTTTTTGTGCCAGCGCTCGTGGGCCGGACTGGGAGACTCGTCTCGGCCAGACAAGTCTCAAATCAGAGGCAAAGACCAGTCCTCTCAAGTCCAATAAAAGACTAGAGTCTGGTCAAAATCCACAAGACAAAGAGTTGTCGAACTTTCAGGACTACATCAAAATTCCATGGTCAAAGAAGAAGTCTCTGGTATGCCCACTGGCATTAGGTAACGAGTTGTGTCAATGATTTGTGTTTGCCACTATAGACTTCAATGTTTCCATGGGATACAACACCGTGTGACACATCTAGAGAATAGCAAACAGTGCATTGTGAGCGCACAATGGCAAACTGTCCATTCAAAACGAACAAACACACTTTTGTGTAAATAATGTTGATTGTCAATGATTGACTACCATTTGACACTATAAAATATATTTGTCACATACATATGACATATGGTACCTTCTAAATACCCTGTTGTAATTCTTATTTGTGGTTTGTATTGAAATTAAGCTAATTGTAAATAAATCAAAAAACAAAATTCAATTATCATGATATTCATAATATATAATTACTTTACTTTACAATGTAAAGTTTACTTCCTCACTTTTTGTCGAGCGCTCGTCCAGTTCGGTTGTCTGCTACTTTTGTGTCTGTCTCATTTTGATGTTTCATTTGTTTTTCTCTCTCATAGGGACAATATTGTCCCTATGGATTGATTAGTATGCTGTGTCTCATGGCAACCCATCTTAGGTGGGCAGCACCGCTCTATTTTTTAATAAAGTTGTTTTCTTCTTCTTCTTGTGTCCATAACTATAAGATAAATCTTGATTGACGAAACCAAATTGACCATTTACGCAATTACAAACTTGTTTTAATATTTTAAATTGTCAAATTGACGTCAATCCTTTATGGTCTTCCATTTTATACATTGAGTTCATATATGTTAGCGTCAA